>PVKA01024674.1:0-33924 GCA_004027165.1 Ctenomys sociabilis | reverse complement strand
CAAGCCCAGAAATATAGAGAGGAAACCCAAGTTGGAAGAAACACTGTAGAAAAAGAATTAATAACTACCTGTAAAGAAGACATGGATAAAAAAATTGAGGAGATCAGAAATATGATGGATTCCTTGAATGAGCAATACAGAAAAGAAATAGAACACATGAAACACAGTCAAAGAGATATACAAGAACGAAAAATATCAAGCAGGAGTCTACAAAAACGCTTGAGTGAAAGCAAAGACAGAGTTTCAGATCGTGAAGATGCTGGAGCAGCTAGTGAAAAGGTGAGAAAGGATCTCTTAAAAACAACGAGAATGCAGGAAAAAATAATCCATCACCTGCAGGATGAAGCCAGGATGAACAATGTGAGAATAATTGGTATCAACGAGAATGAAGCAGTCCATACAAATGGCATACAAGAATTTGGGGAGAAATAATTGCAGAAAATTTCCCAAACATGAGGAAACCGTCCAATGTTCAGGTCACCAAAGAATACAGAACACCAAATAACTTCAACCCAAGTAGAAACACACCAAGGCATATAATAGTTAAGATCCCAGAAATCCAACACAAAAAATAATATACTGAAAGCTGCTAGAGAGAAGAAGGAGCTCACATTCAAAGGAAAACCCATCAGAATTACAGCCCAGTTCTCTACACAAAGAATGAAGGCAAGGAGAGCATGGAGCAAAGTGCTTCAAGTCCTAGATGAAAACAAATTCCAGCCAAGACTATTACACTCTGCAAAACTCTATTTCATGTTTGATGGAGAAGTGAAATACTTCCATGACAAAGAATAACTAAAGAATTTCATGATGACAAAGCCATCGCTTCACAGGCTGCTGAAAGGTGTTCTAGAGAGAGACCACAATGACCAGAACTCCATGAATGAGAATGGAAGGAACCCACTAAACAGGACAGTCAATTAAACACAGGTTAAAAAGGAGTAAACAACACCAGGTAAACATCATGACAAACATAATTCAGCACATTTCAATTAAAACCATCAATGTAAACGGACTCAATTCTCCAATTAATAGAAACAGACTGGCACAGTGGAAACAAAATCCAACAATATGCTATATACAAGAAACACACTTAACTCAAAAGGACATTCATAGGCTCAAAGTCAAAAGATGGAAAACAATACTACATAACCCAGCAGATCAGAGAAAAGTGGGAGAAGCAATTCTGTTCTCAGACAGTCTCAACTTCAAACCAAGAATGATCGAACTACACAAAGATAGCCACTATATATTGGTCAGGTGAAAAATTCAAGAGCAAGAAGTAACACTCATAAATATTTATGCACCCAACACAGGAGCACCCAACTGTGTAACACAAATCTTAAGGGACACAAAAAACTTAATGTTTGAGAACACAATCTTAACAGGAGACCTTAACACACCGTTATTTCAAAAAGATAGGTCAACCAGTCAAAAAATTAGCAAGGAAGCAGCAGAACTGGACCAGAGCTTGGAACAAATTCATCTGGTGGACATATACAGAGTTTTGAACCCAACCACAGCTGACTACACATTTTTTTCAGCTGCACATGGGTCATTTTCCAAAATAGATGACATACTAGTCCACAGTTCATGCGTAAGTGTATGCGAGAAATTAGAAATTATCCCATGCATACTATCTGACCCCAATGCATTGAAAGTGGAAATAAATGACAAAAGAATCAAGAAAAAACCACTAAATTTATTGAAACTAAACAACACCCTACTCAGCAATCAATGGGTTGCAGAAGAAATTCAACAAGAAATTCAAGAATATCTACAATTCAATGAAAATTCAAATACAGCTCACCGGAATTTATGGGATGCGATGAAAGCAGTTCTTAGAGGGAAAATAATAGCTATGAACTCACACATTAGAAAAACGGAAGGTGAACAAATTAGCACCTTAATGTTGCACCACCGACAACTAGAAAAAGAAGAGCAAACAAAACCCAGAGCGCAAAGACGGGAAGAAATCATAAAGATTAGAGCAGAAATTAACTCAATGGAGATGAAAATAACAGTTCAAAGAATCCACAAATCAAAAAGTTGGTTCTTTGAAACACTAAATAAAGTTGATAAGCTTCTTGCCAACCTCATCAAAAAGAGACAAAAGAAAATTCAAGTACAAGCGATAAGTAATGAAAAGGGTGAAATCACCACAGACCCAATGGAAATTCAGAAGAATATCAATAGCTGCTTCGAGAATCTTTGCACTCACAGAAAGAAGACACAGAAGAAATGGACAGATTCCTCGAAAGGTAGAAATTACCAAAACTGAATCAAGAAGATATAACAACTCTCAAAAAGCCGATAACTGCCAACGAAATATAAAACGTAATGAAAAGCCTACCGACAAAGAAAAGTCAAAGTCCTGAGTGATTCACAGCTGAATTCTACAAGAAATTTATAGAAGATATAATACCCACACTCCACAAACTCTTCCATGAAGTAGAAAAGGAAAAAGTCCTCCCAAAATCATTTCTGGAGGCAAGTATAATACTGATTCCAAAACGAGGGAAAGACACAACCAAAAAGAAGAACTACAGGCAAATCTCCTTCATGAACATAGATGCAAAAATACTCCACAAATTCCTGGTAAATAGAATACAGCTAATCATCAAGAACATCATACACCATGACCAGGTAGGATTCATCCCAGGGATGCAAGGATGGTTCAATATTCAAAAAACTATAAATGTAATACACTATATTAATAGACTGAAATCTAAAAACCACATGATGATCTCAATTGATGCAGAGAAAGCCTTTGACAAAGTCCAACACTCATTCATGTTCAAGGTCCTACAGATAATTGGAATACATGGACACTATCTTAAGTTGATAAAAGCCATCTATGACAACCCAAAAGCTCATATAATCCTAAATGGGGAAAAACTGAAATCTTTTACTGTAAAATCATGTAGAAGACAAGGATGTCCTCTATCACCCCTCCTGTTCAATATAGTCTTGGAATCCTTAGCAACAGCCATTAGAAAAGAGGGAGTAATAAAGGGAATAAGAATAGGTAAAGAAGAAGTTAAATTATCACTATTTGCAAATGACATGATACTTTACTTGGAAGACCCCAAAAATTCCACCAAGTAAATACTAGAACCAATACGGAAATTCAGTACCATGGCAGGATACAAAATGAATACTCAAAAGTCAATAGCATTCCTCTACACAGACAACAAGCACACTGAAAGGGAAACATTAGAAACAATACCTTTTACAATAGCACCACGGAAAATGAAATACCTTGGGATTCACTTAACGAAGGAAGTCAAAAATCTTTTCAAGGAAATTTACAACACCCTAAGCAAAGAGATTACAGAGGATTTCAGAAAATGGTAAGATACTCCATGCTCCTGGAGAGGAAGAACCAACATCGTGAAGATGATCATACTCCCAAAATTGCTGTACAGATTAAATGAAATCCCTATCAAACTACCACCAACATACCTCCCAGACATAGAGAAATCATTCCTAAAATTTATTTGGAGCCAGAAAAGACCTAGAATAGCAAAGGCAATCTTGGCCAATAAAGACAAGGCAGGAGGCATCACATTTCCTGATTTGAAAGTGTACTACCAAGCCACTGTGATAAAATGAACATGGTATTGGCAAGAAACAGATCTGAGGATCAGTGGAATAGATTAGAAGATGCAGAGGCATCTACAATCACACTGAGCCATCTGATCTTCTACAAAGTGGCTAAACAAGGTCACTGGAAGAAAGAGAGCCTCTTTAACAAATGGTGCTGGAAAACATGGCTTTCTACTTGTCAAAAACTGTAACTTGACCCAGCTCTATCACCATGCACTAAGTTAAAGGCAAAATGGATTAAAGATCTAAACATTAAAACAGACACACTCAATCTCTTGCAAGAGAAAGTAGGAGGAACTCTTGAAGACATAAGGTTATGTAAAGAGTTCTTGAAAAAAAATATATTTGCACAGGTAGCACTTGCAAAAATCAACAACTGGGATCAACTCTTCTTAAGGAGCTTGTGCATGTCAAAAGAAATTGCCAACAGAGTGAAAAGTCAACCCACAAACTTTGAAAAAGTCCTAACTAATAAGCAATCATACAGTGGTCTACTGTCTAGAATATATAAAGAACTAAGATATAACTGGGCCCTCAAATTTAAAGACCCAATTCAGAAATGGGCATCTGACATGAATACACACTTCTCAGAGGACGAAATTAAAGAAGCCAATAAATATATGAAAAAATGTTCAACATCGCTAGCCATCCATTAAATGCAAATTAAAAGAACAATGTGATACCATATCACTCCAGAAAGAATGGCGTTCATAAAGAAATCAACCAACCAAAAATATTGGAGAGCATGTTGGAAAAAAGGGAACACTTCTCCACTGCTTGTGGGAATGTTGACTGGTACAACCACTGTGGATATCAGTGTGGAAATTCCTCCAAAGAGTAGGACTACAAATCCCATTCAAGCTGGCTATCCCTCTTCTGAGAATTTTCCCAGAGAAACTGAATTCACTGCATCATAGCGATCTATGTGCACCTATCTTTATAACAGCACCATTTGTGATAGCAAAATCTTGGAAACAACCAAGGTGTCCATCACATGAGGAATGGTTGAAAAAGATGTGGTATTTCTATATAATGGAGTATTACTCAGCTGTTAAGAATGATAAGTTTGAAGCATTTATACTGAAGTGGATGCAACTTGAACATATACTCATGAGTGAAATAAACCAGACACACATGTGTAAACATCATATAGTTTCCCTAGTATAAGAAGCGAAAAGCAGAAATACAAATGGAAACGTACAGCAACAACTAAAATCAATTGAGTCCAATAAGGCAAAGTGAATGGCATATGCTGCAGGATGCTAATCAGCTTTTCTTCTGGATTGTTAACAACCTAAGTTCACAGATCCAAGTTGGAGAAATAGAAGGGCCACAAGGCCACCCAATATTTTGGCTGTAACCTTTCAAGGTCAGCTAAGCCTCAGTACATAGGAGAACCTGTACCGCAAGATCATGAAACTGAGTTGAGCTCCATATTTTCTGAACAAGGAGATTATTGAGCCACAGAAGAAAGAGATCGAAGTTCCATAATGTGCCTAGGGAGAGTCATATGGAAAGAAAACTTTCTCTGAGGCTCTCATAGAGAACAAACTGGTCAAGCGTTCGCCATGACTCATCTATATGGGTGACACAGACAAAGGATCTACAGAATAAGGTACAATACTACAAGATAAACCCTGAGGGGCCTTCAGTGACTTCATAAGAAACATAAAGTACATGTGTTGGTATATAAGTCTTGCTCAATGTAGGCCTTTATCCTCCAGCATAAAAGTATAAAAAGTAAGTATATATCGAGGGGCCATAATATTAATTTGAGCTGTAAATGGCTATGGTCAACAACTTCTTCGGATAACTCACTATTGTTGTGGAATGCTGGACTGTGTTTTATTGCATTGTGGAGTTCAAGCACCTAAGTTAGTTGAATGACAGTGGAGTGCCCATCTCTGACAGGTGTAGACAAAGGAAGGGGTATAGAAAGGACAAATCATGATGTGTGTGTATGGACAGTGCAGTTGGGCTAGATAACGCTGTGCTTCTACATAATCCTATTAGAGGTAAGACTTTCACTAATGGTGGTTGGACAGGATGTTATGTCAGGTTCTGGTACTGTGCACAACCATTGGGAAAATAACAAGGTAGAAAGTATTAATTATTGAATCTTTGATGTAATTCAGTTTTAAAATATAAGATACGGAAAAAAGAAAAAGAGCCACTACAGGAAAGAGACAGATCACATTTGAAGGAAGACTCATGGAAAAACATCAGACTTCTTTTAGAAACAATCATGTCAAGAAGAGCAGTGACCAGAGTACTTCAAGTCTTCTGGGAAAACAAATTCGAGCATAGACTACTATTTTCAGCAAATTTCTTTCATTGTTGATAGATAAGTGAAACTCTTCCATGACAAAGAAGAACTAAAGAAATTCATGCGGACAATGCAAAACCTACAGAGGCTACTAGAAGATATTCTAAACATTGAGCAAAATGTCCAGAACTCCGTGAATGAGAATGGAATGAACCCATCACATAGGGCAAACAATTCAACACAGGAGAAAAATGGTACAGAACAGGAGGTCAATCGTAATACAATACATCTCAATTATAAACACCAATGTAAATGGATTGAGTTCTCCAATTAAAAGATATAGACTGGCATGGTGGATTAAGAAGCACAATCCAATAAAATGAGCAATACGAGAAACACACTTAAGACAAAGAAGTTCCTTAATTGAACGTCAAATGTTGAAAAATCACACTATATGCCACAGCATCACAGAAAAGATCAGGGGTAGCAATCCTGTTTGGAGACAGTATCAACTTCAAACCAAGAATGATAGAATGTAGTAGAGAAGGCCACTATATACTGATTGGGGGAAAAATTCAACAGGAAGTGTTAATATCAATAAATATGAATGCACCAATCACAGGAGCACCCACCTATATCAGACAAATCTTAATGGACATGAAAAATCTAATATCCAATAACACAACCTTAACAGACCTTAACACCCCATTGTTCCAAAAAAGATAGGTCAAGCAGACAAAAAATAGCAAAGAAGTAGCAGACCTGAACCAAAATTTGGAACAAATGGACTTAGATGACATGTACAGAGATTTCCACACAACCACAGCTGAATACACACTTTTATCAGCTGCACAGGGGACATTTTCTAAAATAGAACACATGCTAGACCACAGGTCATGCTTAAATATAACAAGAGAACAGATATTATACCTTGCATACTATCCGACCAGAATACAATGAAACTGGATATAATTGACAAAAGAAAGCACAAAAAAGGACTCCGCCATCCTCCTACATCCCGCCCGCACCCACCCAGCCCCTGAGACCAGCCAGAGACAGTGCGGCCGACTCCGCCATCCTCCTCCATCCTGCCCGTGCCAGCCCAGCCCCAGAGACCGGCCAGAGACAGCGCGGCTGACTCCCCCAAACTCCTCCATCCCGCCCGTGCCCTCAACTGCCCAGCCCCAGAGACCTCGCAAGACAGCAGGACCAACGCCAGCAGTCTACTCGATCCCACCCACGCTGCCCAGCCAGAGACTGGCCTGAGACAGTGGCTGACTCCAGCGACTTCCTAGATCCTGCGCCAAGCTCTCCCAGCTAGAGTGAATTTACAGGACTCACCAGGCTTCCCAGATCACTGAGAGTGTGGTGAGTCTGAGGGAGAGCCTTCGGCTTGTTCCCATGGGTGCTACGCGGATCCCTGTCCCCAACCTCTCCAAGCCAGTGACTGGCCTGAAACGTCAGGACCCACTCACCAGCACCTCCCCACATCCGCTGACCTAAAGCCAACTGATCGAGTGGGAATTTCCCCGACTCTCTGGGCATCAAAGGTCAGTGAGTGTACAACTCCAGGCCCGCCATGCCAAAGAGATATTTCCCAGGGATTACCTGCCCCTGACCCCCCGTGGCCCAGTGACAGCTCCAGGCACATTGTGCCAGAGACACATTTCCAGGTGACTACCGGTCCCAACCCACAGCCCCAGACCCAGTACAGGTCGGCCTGCAGTGAGAACTCCAAGCCTGCAACGTCGGAGGAACACATCACAGCAATCCACGGTCCCACACTATGGACCGAAACCCAGCACAGCCTGGCCTGTGAGTGAGGGCTCCAGGCCCACCGCACCAGAGGGACCTTTCCCAGCCTTCTCGGATTACGGCCTGTAGACCCAGACCCAGCACAGGCTGGCCGAGCCAGTACAGCCTACTCAGTGTATAAGATCATCCACTATCCTTTTGTGAGCCCAGAAGACCCACCGAAGCCCAGGCCCACCCACCTGGGGAATGACTTGCCTGACATAGGAGGGCTGACCCCGGGAACCAACAGAGGGGAACCAAAGGAGCTGCAGCAAAAAAGGAACTGATCACAACAGCTAGACCCAGGATAGGCATACCTGGAAAATCTCAAACTTAATAGACTGGCACCTGAATCTCATAACAAGCTAAGGTTATAGGTGCACTAAAGCTCTACACCAAAGGTCAAAGATCAGTGCTATACAAAATGACAAAGAGAAGGGGAAAAATGCAATCCCAGACCTCGAGTCCATCAGGAAGGGCAGAGGACATTAGTTCAGCTGCAATGAATGGACTAACAGATACAGCAGCAAAGGAACAACAGCAGAAAGCTATAGAGGAAATAAAACAAGAAGTAATTCCCCAAATTAGAAAAGAAATATCTGAATACATAGTATCTGAAATAAAGTATTAATTCCAGAAACATCAGGTGGAAAAACTATGCTCACCCAGACCAAGTGCAGAGAGCACTATTGCAGCTGATATATATGAATTAACAGCATCTGAAGCAAAGAAACAACAGCAGAAAGATCATGAGAAACTCAAAGCAGAAATAAGTTCTGAAATTAAAAAAAAACTTTTCGAAGTCATAGGACCTGAAATACCGAAACAAGTTCAGAAATATACAGAGGAAATCCAACTTGGAAGAACACAGCAGAAAAAGAATTAATAACTACCTGTAAAGAAGACATGGATAAAAAAATTGAGGAGATCAGAAATATGATGGATTCCTTGAATGAGCAATACAGAAAAGAAATAGAACACATGAAACACAGTCAAAGAGATATAGAAGAACTAAAAATAGCAAACACGAGTCTACAAAACCGTCTGAGTGAAAGCGAAGACAGAGTTTCAGATCTTGACGATGCTGGAGCAGCTAGTGAAAAGGTGAGAAAGGATCTCTTTAAAACAACGAGAATGCAGGAAAAAATAATCCATCACCTGCAGAATGACGTCAGAAAGAACAATGTGAGAATAATTGGTATCAACGAGAAAGAAGGAGTCAATACAAATGACATAAGAAGAATTTGGGGAGGAATAATTGCAGAAAACCTCCCAAACAGGAGGAAACAATACAACATTCAGGTCACCGAAGCATACGGAACACCAAATAATCTCAACCCAAGTAGAAACATACCGAGACATATAATAGTTAAGATCACAGAAATCCAACACAAAAATAATATACTGATAGCTGTGAGAGAGAAGAAGGAGCTCACATTCAAAGGAAAACCCATCAGAATTACAGCCGACTTCTCTACACAAACAATGAAGCCAAGGAGAGCATGGAGTAGAGTTCTTCAAGCCCTACACGAAAACAAATTCCAGCCCAGACTACTGTGCCCTGAAAAACTTTCTTTCAAGTTTGATGGAGAAGTGAAATATTTCCATGCCAAAGAACAACTAAAGAATTTCATGATGACAAAGCCATCCATTCACAGGCTGCTGAAAGAGGTTCTAGAGAGAGACCACAATGACCAGAACTCCATGAAAGAGAACGGAAGGAACCCACTAAACAGGACAGTCAATTAAATACAGGTTACAAAGGAGTAAACAATACCAGCTAAATATCATGACAAACATAAGTCAGCACATTTCAATTATAACCATCAATGTAAATGGACTCAATTCTCCAATTAAGAGAAATAGACTGGCACAGTGGATTAGGAAACAAAATCCAACAATATGCTGTATACAAGAAACACACTTAACACAGAACGACATTCATAGGCTCAAAATCAAAGCATGGAATACAATACTACATGCCCCAGCACCTCAGAAAAAAGCAGGAGTAGCAATTCTGTTCTCAGACAGTCTCAACTTCAAACCAAGAATGATTAAATGACACAAAGAAGGACACTATATATTGGTCAGGGGAAAAATTCAAGAGCAAGAAGTAACATTCATAAATATCTATGCACAAAACACAGGAGCACCCAACTATGTAAGACAAATCTTAAGGGACATGAAAAACTTCATGTCTAAAAACACAGTCTTAACAGGAGATCTTAACACACCCTTATCTCAAAAAGATAGGTCAACCAGACAAAAAATTAGCAAGGAAGTAGCAGAATTGAATCAGAGCTTGGAACAAATGGACCTGATGGACATATACAGAGTGTTCCACCCAACCACAGCTGAATACACATTTTTTTTCAGCTGCACATGTGTCATTTTCCAAAATAGACCACATACTAGTCCAGAGGTCATGCCTAAGTATATGCAAGAAAATAAAAATTATCCCATGCATACTATTTGACCACAATGCAATGAAATTGGAAATAAATGATGAAAGAAACCAGAAAAACCCACTAAATTCATGGAAACTAAACAAAACCCTACTCAGCAATCAATGGGTCACAGAAGAAATTCAACAAGAAATTCAACAATATCTACAATTCAATGAAAATTCAAGTACAACTTACCGGAATTTATGGGATGTAATGAAAGCAGTTCTTAGAGGGAAAATAATAGCTATGAACTCACACATTATGAAAACAGAAAGGAACAAATTTGCACCTTAATGTTGCACCTCCAACAACTAGAAAAAGAAGAGCAAACAAAACCCAGAGCGCAAAGACGGGAAGAAATCATAAAGATTAGAGCAGAAATTAACTCAATGGAGATGAAAAAAACAGTTCAAAGAATCCACAAATCAAAAAGTTGTTTATTTGAAAAAATAAATAAATTTGATAAGCCTCTTGCCAACCTCATCAATAAGAGGCAAAAGAAAATTTAAGTACAAGTGGTAAGGAATGAAAAGGGTGAAATCACCACAAAGCCAGTGGAAATTCAAAAGATTATCAATAGTTACTTCGAGAATCTTTACGCTCACAGAAAGAAGACACAGAAGAAATGGACAGATTCCTCGAAAGGTACAAATTACCAAAACTGAATCAAGAAGATATTACAACTCTCTATAAGCTGATAACAGCCAACGAAATTTGAAACGTAATAAAAAGCCTACAGACAAAGAAAAGTCCAGGGCCTGATGGATTCACAAATGAATTCTACAAGAAATTTATAGAAGATATAATACCCACACTCCACAAACTCTTCCATGAAGTTGAAAAGGAAAAAGTCCTCCCAAAATCATTTCTTGAGGCAAGTATAATATTCATTCCAAATCCAGGTAAAGACACAACGAAAAAGGAAAACTACAGGCCAATCTCCCTTATGAACATGGTTGCAAAAATACTCAACAAAATCCTGGCTAATAGAATACAGCAAATCGTCAGAAGATCATACACCATGACCAGGTAGGATTCATCTCAGGGATGCAAGGATGGTTCAGTATTCGAAAATCTATAAATGTAATACACTATATTAATAGACTGAAATCTAAAAACCACATGATGATCTCAATTGATGCATAGAAAGCCTTTGACAAAGTCCAACACTCATGTTCAACGTCCTACAGAAAATTGGCATAGATGGACTCTATCTTAACTTGATAAAAGCTATCTGTGACAACCCAAAGGCTCATATAATCCTAAATGGGGAAAAACTGAAATCTTTTACTCTTAAATCAGGTACAAGACAAGGATGTCCTCTATCACCCCTCCTATTCAATATAGTCTTGGAATCCTTAGCAACAGCCATTAGAAAAGAGGGAGAAATAAAGGGAATAACAATAGGTAAAGAAGAAGTTAAATTATCACTATTTGCAGATGACATGATACTTTACTTGGAAGACCCCAAAAATTCCACCAAGGAACTACTAGAACTGATAGGGAAATTCAGCAGCATAGCAGGATACAAAATGAATACTCAAAAGTCAATAGCATTCCTCCATACAGATAACAAACACACTGAAAGGGAAACTATAGAAACAATACCTTTCACAATAGCACCGCGGAAAATGAAATACCTTGGGATTCACTTAACCAAGGAAGTCAAAGATCTTTTCACGGAAAATTACAACATCCTAAGAAAAGAGATTATGGAGGATTATAGAAAATGGAAAGATATTCCGTGCTCCTGGATAGGAAGAACCAACATCGTGAAGATGGCCATACTCCCAAAATTGCTGTACAGATTTAATGCAATCCCTATCAAACTGCCACCAACATACCTCCCAGATATAGAGAAATCAATCCTAAAATTTATTTGGAACCACAAACGACCTAGAATAGCAAAGGCAATATTGGCCAATAAAGGCAAGGCACGAGGCATCAAAATTCCTGATTTGAAATTATACTACAAAGCCACTGTGATAAAATCAACATGGTATGGGCAACAATATAGACCTGAGGATCAGTGGAATATATTAGAAGATGCAGAGCCATCTAGGAAAACACTCAGCCATCTTATCTTCGACAAAGGGGCTACACAAGCTCACTGGAAGAAAGATAGCCTCTTTAACAAATGGTGCTGGAAAACATGGCTTTCTACATGCAGAAAACTAACACTTGACCCAGCTCTATCACCATGCACTAAGGTAAAGTCAAAATGGTTTAAAGATCTAAACATTAAAACAGAAACACTCAATCTCTTGCAAAAGAAAGTAGGAGGGACTCTTGAAGGCATAGGGGTAGGTAAAGAATTCATGAACAAACATATATTTGCACGAGAAGCTGTTGAAAGAATCAACAAATGGGATCAACTCTTCTTAAGGAGCTTCTGCATGTCAAAAGAAATTGTCAACAGAGTGAAAAGACAACCCACAAACTTTGAAAAAATCCTAACTAATAAGCAATCAGACAGAGGACTACTGTCTAGAATTTATAAATAAATAAGATATAGCAGGGCCCTCAAATGTGAAGACCCAGTTCAGAAATGGGCATCTGAGATGAATACACACTTCTCAGAGGACGAAATTAAAGAAGTGAATAAATATTAAAAAAATTCTCCACATCGCTAGCCATTCATGAAATGCAAATAAAAACAACACTGAGATATCATCCCACTCCAGAAAGAATGGCTATCATAAGGAAATCAACCAACAACAAATGTTGGAGAGGTTGTGGGGAAAAGGGAACACTTCTACACTGCTGGTGGGAATGTAGACTGGTACAATCATTGTGGAGGTCAGTGTGGAGACTCCTCAAAGAGTAGGACTAAAAATCCCATTCAAGTCGGCTATCCCCCTACTGGGAATTTTCCCAAGGGATTTGAAATCATTGTATCATAGAGATATGTGTGTACCTATGTTTATAGCTGCGCAATGTGTGATAGCAAAATCTTGGAAACAACCAAGATGTCCATCACATGAGGAATGGTTGAAAAAGATGTGGTATTTCTATATGATGGAGTATTACTCAGCTATTAAGAATGATAAGTTTGAAGCATTTATCCTGAAGTGGATGCCACTTGAACTCATAAGTGAAATAAACCAGACACACATATGTAAATATCGTATAGTCTCTTTAGTATAACAAGCGAAAAGCAGAAATACAAAAGGTAACTTACAAGTAAAATCATTTGAGTCAATTAAGGCAGAGTGAATGGCATAAGCTGCAGGATACTAATAAGCTTTTCTTCTGGACGGTTAACAACCTAAGATTACAAGTCAGAGTTGGAAAAATAGAAGAGCCACAAGGCCAGCCAACATTTTGGCCCTAGCCTTTCAAGGTCAGCAAAGACTCAGGACATAGGAGAACCTGTACTGCAACATCATGAAACTCAGGTGAGCTCCAAATTTTCTGAACAAGGAGATTATGCAGCCACAGAGGAAAGAGATTGAGGTTCTAAAGTGTGCCTGGGGAGAGTCACATGAAGAGAAAACTTTCTCTCAAGCTCTCAAAGAGAGCAAACTGGTGAAGCATTGGCCATGACTCATCCACATGGATGACACAGACAAAGGAACTACAGAATAATGTATAGGACTACAAGATAAACCCGGAGAGGACTTCACTGACCACGAAGAAATATAAAGTTCATGTGTTGGTATATAAGTCTTAATCTACCTAAGTCTTAACCATCCAGCAGAGAAGTATAAAAATGAAGTATACATCGTGAGGCCATAATATTAAACTGAGCTCTAAATGGCTATGGTCGACAATTTCTTTGAGTAACTCACTATGGTTGTAGAATGCTGGATGGTGTTGGATTGTGTTGTCGAGTTGAAGCACCTAAGTTAGTTGAATGTCAAAGGAGTGCCCACTTTGACAGGTGTAGACAAAGGAAGGGGTGTAGAAAGAAAAAAATCATGATGTGTGTGTATAGACAGTACAGTTGGGATAGATAACGCTGTGCTTCTACATAATTCTATGAGAGTCAAGATGTGCACTAATGGTGGTTGGACAGGATATTATGTCGGCTTCTAGTACTACGGTCATCCACTAGGAAAATAATTATTGAATTTTTGATATAATTGAGGAATAAAAAATAAGTAAGCAGCTACAGTCTTAATTCACTGGTAAGAGATATCTGCTAAAATAATATCTGTAAATATAATATCATGTGTGCACCTTGTACAATACCAAAACGTTTTGAAAACAGTTTGAAATGTATTAATTTATCAAATCTGTACTCTTAAGGTGTCTTGAAACTGTCTGAGTGACATTTGTTCTTCAATAAAATGCAAGGAAAAAAAAAAAGAAAGCACAAAAAAAAACCTCTTCAACAACCAACTGGTTATAGAGGAAATTAAACAATATCTGGAATTCAATGAAAGTACCAGCTCAAGTAATAGGAGTTTTTGGGTTGCCAGGAAGGAAATTTTACAGGTAAATTTACAACTGTTATCTCACATATGCGGAAAACAGAATGGTAACAAACAAATACCCTAATTCTACAACTCAAGCATTTAGAAAAGGAAAAACAAACCAGTCCTGAAGCCTGAGAAAGGAGGAAAATTATAAAGATTAGAGCAGAGATTAATTCAATTGAGATGAAGAAAACAATACAAAGAACTAATGAGCAAAAAGATGATTCTTTGAAAGATAAAATAAAATTGATAAGTCCCTACCTAACATCAAAAGGAGGAAACAAACCATTGAAGCAAGCATCGGATACAAAAACTAAAATTACCATGGACCTAGTGGAAATTCAGAAGACTGTCAATAGCTACTTTGAGAATCTTTACTCTCACAGAATTGAAGACACAAAAGGAATGGACAAATTCCTACAAAGGTAAACATTACTAAAACTGAATCAAGAAGATATAAGAAATCAAAATAGCATAACAGCCAGTGAAATATAAAATATAATAAAAAAGTCTACAAAGAAAAGTCCTTATCCCAATGAATTCACAGCTGAATTCTATAAGAAACTTAGAGCAGATGTAACCTAAGTGCTTCTCAAAATATTCTATGATATTGAAAAGGAAACAATCATTCGAAAATCATTCTTGGAGGCAAGTATTACATGGATAACAAAGCAGAGACACATTCAACTAAAAAAGACAAATGCCTGAAAAGTGCAGGGTCCTGAGTTCAATCTCCATCATATTGTATATTTTTATTATTTTTATTGAGAAAAATTTGCAATGAGACAGCTTCAAGACAGGTTGGTAGAAGAGTTCCAAAATTAATACACTGCATATGATTATCCCTTTACTAGTCATTCATAGCACAGGAAGCAGAAATGATATCCCATCCAAACACCATCAGTAAAAATCTTTCTTCTCATTCAACCAAGAGAAAGTAGCTACACATGTAATGTATCCTAAGCATTGTATATACAGATACAAACTGGTCCTGCACTTACATCACCATTTTTCTTTAGATTTGTCAGAGATGGGTATTCCATTGTCATTCAAATATTGAATGCACACGAATTCAGCAAAATATTCCAATATACTCTGCTATACCACAGTAGTAGTAGGTTATACACAGGACTGGCAATGTCCAACTGTGATGATTTGAGCCTTCCACAGCTCAGCATGTTAACATGGCTTCACTTTTCATGCTTTGTTTCTACACTTTTCTGTTGGATGGTTAAAACCAAAATGAAGCAAGACTTATATACCAAGAATTGTACGTTTTATAACTGACAGGGTCAGTGATTCTACACTTTTCTGTTGGATGGTTAAGACCAAGATCAAGCAAGACTTATATACCAAGAATTGTAAGTTTTATAACTGACAAGGTCAGTGAAATCCCCTCGGAACTTATCCAGAAACCCTTACCGCACTTTGTAGATCCTTGTTATTGTCAGCCATGTGCAAGAGTCATGGTCAATGCTTGACCAATTCGCTCTCTGGGACACCCTGAGAGAACATTTTCTCTCCATATGATTTTCCTTAGGCACACTATACATCATTGATCACATTCTACTCTGGTCCCATAATCTCCTTGATCAGAAAATTTGGGACACAACTGAGTTGTATGATGATACAGTACAGGTTCTCCTAAGAGTCCGTATTGACCGTCAAAGGCTAGGGCCAAAATGTGGGCTCTCCTTGCAGCCCTTCTTTTTCTCAAAATTTTGGTCCACAAAGTTAGGTCGTTAACGCTCCAGAAGAGAAGCTTATTATTGCCTTACAGCATATGTAGGTGGGTTTCACCTCATTTTCTGTCTGAATATCAAATATCTTAGGCATAAGATGGAGCATGTATTTTCCAACAAGAATTTATATGTTAAACTTTGTCTACTGAGCATGGAAAAAGAATTAAAACAATTAAAAAAATGAATAAACCGTTACATATATTTACATAGTAATTTAGAAATCTAGCCATATACAGCATTGTAGCAATATAGTCCTGTGACAAATTTGTCTCTTTTCTCATTTAGCATGCTTTTTATAAAAAAACACTTAGTTGAGATACAGTCTGACCATATATCAGGAAAAGCAGTATGTATTTAGAAGACCAGAATGAGAGGCATTCCAAGTGTAACCCCAAAATTACATGTTGTTATCTACGTTGCAGTCGCTCAGTTCACAGGTATCAACAAATATATTTATTCAGGTGAGATTCCCATCAAGTAACTGCTAGTTTCAACCACCTGCTGATAGTTCTCTAGATCATTGCCTTGCCCATCTTGTACGTATAAAAATATGGCTTTGCATCTGTCATGTTTCGCAGGTTTTCTCTTGCCATATCCTCATTGTCCAATTGAGTAATACTCTATTGTATAAAAGTACCATATCTTTTTCATCCATTCTTCAGGTGAAGGGCATCTTAGTTGTTTTCAAGATTTGGCTATCACAAATTGTGCTGCTATAAACATAGGTGCACATATGTCGCTATGATATGAAGTTTTCAGATCCTCCAGGAAAATTTCCACTAGGGCTATAGCTGGTTTGAATTGAATTTCCACTCTTAGTTTTTTAAGGACTGCACATTGATTTCCATAATGGTTTCCCTGGTCTACATTCCCACTAGCAATGGATAAGGATTTCTTTTTTCCCACAGCCAGTTCCAACATTTGTTGTTGGTTGATTTCTTTATGATAGCCATTCTTTCTGGAGTGAGATGATATCTCAGTGTTGTTTTAATTTGCATTTCAAGGATGATTAGAGATGTGGAGATTTTTTTTCATATATTTACTCTAGTCTCCATTTTCATCCTCTGAGAAATGTGTGTTCATCATTGATGCCCATTTCCAGATTGGGTCTTTAAATTTTAGGGCCTTAATGTGTTTTAGTTCCTTATAATTTCTAAAGAGCAGACCTTTCTCTGAATACATATTTGTCAAGACTATTTACCAATTTTTGGGTTGCCTTTTCACTTTGTTGATAATTTCTTTGGACCTGCAAAAACCTCTCAATAAAAGAAGGTCCTAGTTGATAATTCTTTCAAGTTTTACTCGTGTGATTTCATTGTTGTTATTGAACTCTTTGCTTCCCCTTCTGTCTTCAAGAGTTCCTCCTTCTTTCTCTTTCAGGAGATCTAGTTTTTCTGTTTTAATGTTCAGAACTTTAATCCATTTGACTTTAACTTAGTGCATGGTGAAATATCTTGGTCATGCTTTAGTTTTAGGTATGTACAGAGCCAGTTTTTCCAGCAGCATTTGTTAAAGAGGCTATCTTTCTTCCAGTGAGTATTCTTGGCCTCTTTGTCGAAGTTAAGGTGGCTGAGTGTGTTTGTAGAGGCTTCAGCATCTTCTAATCTATTCCTTTGATCTTTGGATCTATTTCATTGCCAGTACCATGCTGATTTTAACTCAGTAGCATTGTGGTATACTTTCAAGTTAGGGATTGTAATGCCTCCTGCCTTGTCTTTGTTGCCCAGGATTGCCATTGCTATTCTAGGTCTTTTTTGGTTCCAAATAAATTTCAGGTATGATTTCGCTAGGTATGTTGGTAGCAGTTTAATAGGGATTGTATTAAATCCTTACAGCAATTTTGGGAGTATGGCCATTTTCATGATCTTCATTCTTCCTAACCAGGAGCAGGAATATTTTTCCATTTTCTGAATTCCTCTACTATTTTTTTTAAGAGTACTGTATTTTCCTTGAAAAGATCTTTGACATTTTTAGTTTGATTAATTCCAAGGTATTTCATTTTACATGGTGCTATTGTGAAAGGTATTCTTTCTATAATTTCCCTCTCTGTGAATTTGTTATCTGTGTAGAGGAATGCTATTGACTTTTGGGTACTGACTTTGTAGGGTGCTACTGAATTTGTGTATTAATTTTACTTGGCTTGAGGCCTGAATTTTGGCCTACTCCCAAAATTGCATTTTACTCCTTGTCTTTGTCATTTTGTATAGCACTCACCTCTGACCTTTGGTATAGAGCTTAGGGTCTGTTACAACCTCAGTACATAATGAGATTTGGGTGCCGATCTATTACGTTTGAGATTATCCAGTTATGCCTGGCATAGATCTAGCTATTGTGTTCAGCTCCTTTTTGCTGAAGCCCTTCTGGCACAACTGTGAGCCTATGGTTCCCCTCTGTTGTGTCCCTTACCCAGGGAGTACCAGGGAGCACTAAAGCTCTCTCACACATTCTCTGGGTTGTGCTGTGCTGGATCAGGGGCTGGAAATATCACAAAAATTCTCACTTGCTTTGCAGGATTGGGGTCAGGGTGTCTGGGGAGTTGCAGGGCAGGCTGGGATAGGGTGGATTGGGCGAGAGTCTCAGAAATTCTTGCTCCCTTACTCAGAGGGCTTGGGGGGGGTGGTGCCAGATGGTGCTCTCTCCTGGAGGTGCACCATGTGGTGAAGCCAAAGCTTCTCCCACACACTCACCAGGCTGTGCTCAAGTGAATGAGGGGCTGGAAGAGTCACAAAAATTCTCACTCATTTGGTGTGCTTGAGGGCAGGGGCTCCGAGGAGTTGCAGGGTGGGCCAATATGTGCTATTTCTATACAATGGAGAATTACTCAGCTATAAAGAATGATAAACTTGAAGCATGTATATTTAAATGGATGCCACTTGAACACATACTCATAAGTGAAATAAAAAGACACACTTGTGAAAATATCGTATACTCTCCCTAGTATAAGAAATCAAAAGAAGAAATACAAATAGAAGGGTATAAAAACAACTGAAAAGAATTTAGACAGATAGTTACGATAAACTAAACTTCATAAGTTGCAGGGTAATAATAAGCTTCTCTTCTGGATGGTTAACAAACTAAGTTTGCAGATGAAAATTTGGAGAAATGGAAGGGCTACAACGTCAGCCAACATTTAGGCCCTATTCTTTCAAGGTCGGTGAAGGCTCAGGACATAGGAGAACCTGTACTGCAACATCATGGAATTCAGTTGTGCCCCAAGTTTTCTGATCAAGGAGATTATGGAGCCACACAAGAAGGTGATCAATGATCTATAGTGTACTTGCGGGGAGTCACACGGAGAGAAAACTTTCTCTCAGGCTTTCATGCAGAGCAAACTGGTCAAGCAATGGCCAAGACTCATCCACAGGGCGGACACTGACAAATGATCTACAAAGTGAGGTACAGAGTTACAGGTTAAACCCTGAGGGGACTTGACTGACCTCATCAGATACAAATGTTACATTTTTGTCATATAGGTCTGGCTTTATCTTGGGCTTAACCATTCAACAGAAAAGTATTAAAAACTTGGTATATAAAATAAAGCCATGATAATATGCTGAGCTATAAATGGCTCCAGTTAAGAAATTCTTTGGATAATCCACTACTATTGTGGACTGCTGGACTGTGTTGGATTGTTTCACTGAATTCAATCACCTATAATATTTGAATGACAATAGAATAGTCGTCTTTGACAGGACTAACCAAAAAAAAAAGGAGATACAAAGAAGATCTATTCTGTGTTTGCATAAACAGTACAGTTAGGAAAAATATGCAGTACTTTCACATAATTCAATGAGTATAAAGATTTGCACTAATAGTGTTTGGACAGGAATTCCGGTTTGCTTCTTGTACTATGGATAACCACTAGGAAGATAACAATGTAAATGTATTAATTATTGAAACTGAACTATAATTCAGCTTTTAAAAAAGATAGATATACAGCTTAATTCTCTTAATTCATTGGATAGAGGCTTCTTCTCTAGTAGTGTTGTAAATAGAATATCATGCATTCACCTTATACAAAGAAAAACCACTATGAAAACAATATGCAATATAGTAATTATTGAATCTGTTCTAGTAATTTGATTTCAATCTGTCTCACTGCTGTGTGTTTTTCAATAAAATTAGAGAAAATCAAATACATAAAAAATAAATACCACACCCCCAATAATGACAGAAAAAACCAGAAAAACTCACTAAATACATGTAAATTAAACAACACCCTATTCAGCAATCAATGGGTCAAAGATGAAATTCAACAAGAAATTTAACAATATCTACAATTTAGTGAAAATTTAACTACTACTTATCGGAATTTATGGGATGCTATGAAAGCAGTTCTCAGAGGAAAATACATAGCTATGAACTCACACATTAGGAAAACAAAACAGAAACAAATAAACACCCTAATGCTCCACATCTGATACCTAGAAAGGAAAGAGAAGACCATACAAAGGGAACAAAGACAAGAAGAAATCATGAAGATTAGAGCAGAAATCAATTCAATTGAGAAGAAGCAAACAGTTCAAAGAATTAACAAATCAAAAAGCTGGTTCTTTGAAAGACTAAATAAAATTGATAAGCCCATAGCTAACCTCATCAAAAAGGGGAAAGAAAAAAATTCAAATACAAACAAGAAATGAAAAGGTTGAAATCACCACAGACCCAATGGAAATTCAGATTATTATCAATAGTTACATCAAGAAACTTTACACTAACAGAATAGAAGACACAGAAGAAATGGACAGAGTGCTTGAATGGTACAAGTTACCAAAACTGAATCAAGAAGACATAACAAATCTCAATAACTCAGTAACAACCAATGAGATAAAAAATGTAATAAAAAGCCTGCTGACAAAAACCCATGTCCTGATGGATGCACAGCTAAATTCTACAAGATATTTATAGAAGATATGATCCTTACACTTCAAAAACTCTTCAATGAAATTAAACAGGAAGCAGTCCTAGCAAAAATATTTCTTGAGACAAGTATTATACTGATTCCAAAACTAGGAAAAGACACAACTAAAAAGAGAACTACAGACCAATCTCCCTTATAAACATAGATGCAAAAATTCTGAATAAAATCCTAGCAAATAGAATACAGCAAATCATCAAGAAGATCATGCATCATGACCAGATAGGATTCATCCCACGAATGCAAGGATAGTCAATATTTGAAAATCTATAAGTGCATTACACTATATTAATAGACAGAAATCTAAAAAGCACATAATCATCACAGTTGATGCAGAAAAAGTGTTTTAATTTTTTTTATTTTATTGAAGTACAAATATCAATGAGACAGTTTTAAGATACCTTGACAAGATGGATTTGATAAATTAATATATTGCAAACTGTTTTCATAATGTTTTGGTATTATAGAAGGTGCATACATGGTATTGTACTTACAGACATTATTATAGCAGATGTCTCTTATCAGTAAATTAAGAGTGTAGCTATTTACATGTCTTATTTTTTATACCTGAATTACATCAAAGATTCAATAATTAATACTTTCTACCTTGTTATTTTCCTAGTGGTTGTCCATAGTACTAGAAGCCAACATAATATCCTGTCCAACCACCATTAGTGCACATCTTGCCTCTCATAGAATTATGTAGAAAAACAGCGTTATATATCCCAAATGTACTGTCCATACACACACATCATGATTCTTCCTTTCTATACCCTTTCCTTTGTCTAGACCTGTCAAAGACGGGCACTCCATTGTCATTCAACTAATTTAGGTGCCTGAACTCGACGACACAATCCAACACAGTCCAGCATTCAACAATAGTGAGTTATCTGAAGAAGTAGTCGACCATAGCCATTTACAGCTCAACTTATTATTATGGCACCGCAGTGTATACCTCATTTTTATACTTTTCTGCTGAATGGTTAAGACCTAGATAGAGTAAGGCCTACATACCAAAAGATGTAGCTTAATTTCTTATGAGGTCAGTGAAGTCCCCTCAGGGTTTATCTTGTAATCCTGTACCTTACTCTGTAGATCCTTTGTCAGTGTCATCTGTGTGGATGAGTCACAGCCAATGCTTGACCAGTTTGCTATCTATGAGCGCCTGAGAGAAAGTTTTCTCTCCATATGACTCTCCTCAGGCACACCACAGATCATCAATCTCTTTCCTTTTTGGCTCCATAAGCTACTTGATTAGAAAATTTGGGGCAGAGCTGAGTTTCATGATGTTACAGTACAGGTTCACCTATGTCCTGAGTCTTTGCTGACCTTGAGAGGCTAGGGGCAAAATGTTGACTGGCCTTGTGGCTCTTCTAATTCTCCAATTTTGATCTGAGAAATTAGGTTGTTAACCATCCAGAAGAAAAGCTGATTAGTACTCTGCAGTATATGCCATTCAGTTTACCCTATAACTCAGTTCTTTTTTGTTGTTGTTCTATGTTTCTATTTGTATTTTTTCTTTTGACTTCTCATATGGCGAGACTATATGATATTTGCACATGTGTGTCTGGTTTATTTCACTCAGGAGTATATGTTCAAGTGGCATCTACTTCAATATAAATGCTTCAATGTTATCATTCTTAATAGCTGAGTAATACTCCATTATATGGACATACCACATGTTTTTCAACCATTCCTCATGTGACAGACATCTTGGTTGTTTCCCAGATTTCGATATCATAAATTGTGCTTCTATAAAACCAGATACACATATATTACTATGATATAATGTTTTCAGTTCCTCTGGGAAAATTCCCAGTAGGGGGATAGCCGGCTTGAATGGGATTTCCAGTCCTACACTTTTGAGGAGTCTCCACACTAACCTCCACAATGGTTGTACCAGTCTACATTCCCTCCAGCAGTGGAGAAGTGTTCCCTTTTCCCCACAACCTCTCCAATATTTTTTGTTGGTTGATTTCCTTATGACAGCCATTCTTTCTGGAGTGAGATGGTATCTCAGTATTGTTTTTACTTTCACGGATGGCTATGGATGTGGAGCATTTTTTCATGTACTTATTCACTTCTTAATTCTGTCCTCTGAGAACTGTATTTTCCTCTCAGATGGCCATTTGGTCATTATATTTGAGGGCCCTGTTATATCTTAGTTCTTTATGTATTCTAGACAGCAGACCTTTGTCTGATTGCTTATTCCTTAGCATGTTTTCAGAATTTGTGGGTTGTCTTTTCACGTTGTTGACAATTTCTTTTGATGTGCAGAAACTCTACAAGAAGAGTTTATTCCATGTGTTGATTCCTTCAAGTGTTTCCTGTGTGAATATATATTTGTTCATGAACTCTTTAACTACCCGTACATCTTCAAGTGTTATTTCTACTTTCTCTTCCAGAAGATTGAGGTTTTCTGTTTTAGATCTTCAATCCATTTTGACCTTATCTTAGTGCATGGTGGTAGATCTGGGTCAAGTTTTAGTATTTGGCATGTGAAAGTCAGTTTTTCCAGCACCATTTCTTAAAGACTCTATCTATCTCCCAGTAAGGGTGTTTGGCCCATTTGTCATAGATCAGATAGTTGAGTGTGTTTGTAGACTCTTCTGCATTTTCAAATCTATTCCAATGATCTTCAAGTCTATTTCGTTGCCAATACCATGACAATTTTATCCCAGTGGATTTGTAGTATACTTTCAGGTCAGGAATTGTGCTGCCTCCTGCCTTGTCTTTTTTGGCCAAGATTGCCTTTGCTTTTCTACGTTTTTGTGGTTCCAAAAAATGGTAGGAATGATTTCTCTAGGTCTGGGAGTTATGTTGTTGGCCATTTGATAGAGATTGCATTAAATCTGTATAGCAATTTTGGGAGTATGGCCATCTTCACAATGTTGGTTCTTCCTACCCAGGAGCATGGAATATCTTTCCATATTCTGAAATCCTCCATAATCTCTTTTCTTACGTTGTTGTTATTTTCTGTGGAAAGATCTTTGACTTCCTTGGTTAAGTGAATCCCAAGGTATTTCATTTTCTGTGGTGCTTTTGTAAAAGATAATTTTCTATTTTTTCCCTTTCAGTGTGCTTGTTATCTGTATAGAGAAATGCTGTTGACTTTTGAATATTGACTTTGTATCCTGCTATTGTACTGAATTTTCGTATCAGTTGTAGTGGTTTCTTGGTGGAATTTTTTGGGTCTTCCAAGTAAAGTATCATGTCATCTGCAAATAATGATCATTTACCTTCTTCTTTACCTATTCTTATACTTTTATTTCTCCCTCTTTTCTAATGGCTGTTGTTAATGATTCCAAAACTATATTGAATAGGAGGGTGATAGAGGACATCCTTTTCTTGCCCATAATTTAAGAGTAAATGATTTCAGCTTTTCCCCGTGTAGGATTATATTAGCTTTTGGGTTGTCATAGATGGCTTTTATCAAGTTAAGGTAGAGTCCATATATTCCAATTTTCTGTAGGACTTTGAATATGAATGAGTGTTAGAGTTTGCCAAAAGCTTTCTCTGCATCAACTGAGATGATCATGTGGTTTTTAGATTTCAGTCTACTAATGTAGTGTATTACATTTATAGATTTTCAAATATTGAAACATCCTACAATCCCTGGGATGAATCCTACCTGGCCATGGTGTATGATCTTCTTGATGATTTGCTGTATTCTATTTGCTAGGATTTTTTTTTTTTTTTTGAGGATTCTTGCATCTATGCTCATGAGGGAGATTGGCCTGCAGTTCTCCTTTTTAGTTATGTCTTTCTCTGGTTTTGGAATCAGTATGATACGTGCCTCCAGAAATGATTTTTGGAGCACTGCTTCCTTTTCAATTTCATTGGAGAGTTTCAGGAGTGTAGAGATTATGTCTTATATAAATTCCTTATAGAATTCAGCTGGGATTCCATCAGAAGCTGAACTTTTTTTTTTTTCGGTAGGCTTTTTATTATATTTCGTATTTCATTGGCTGTTATTGGCTTATTGATATTTGTTGTATCTTCTTTGTTCCATTTTAGCAATTTGTATCTTTCAAGGAATCTGTCCATTTCTTCTGTGTCTTCTATTCTCTGAGCATGAAGATTCTCAAAGTAACTATTGATAATGTACTGCATTTCCACTGGGTCTGTGGTGATTTCAACCTTTTCATTTTTTATTGCTTATATTTGCATTATTTCTTTCTCTTTTTAATTAGGTTCGATAGAGGCTTATCAATGTTATTTAGCCTTTCAATGAACTAAGTTTTTGGTTTATGGATTCTTTGAACTGCTTTCTTCATTTTAATTGAATCAATTTCTGCTCTAATATTTATGATTTCTTCCTGTCTTTGTGCTCTGGGTTTCATGTGCTCTTCTTTTTCTAGAAGTCAGAGGTGTAACATTAGGGTTTTTATTTGTTCCTTTCTGTTTTCTTAATGTGTGAGTTCATAGCTATGATTTTCTCTCTCAGAACTGCTTTCATTGTATCCCACAGATTCTGGTAAGTTGTTCTTGAATTTTCACTGAATTGTAGATATTGTTCAATTTCTTGTTTAATTTCTTCTGTGACCCATTGATTGCTGTGTAGGGTGTGGTTTAATTTCCATGAATTTAGTGGGCTTTGTTGGTTTCTCTTGTCATTTAGTTCCAGTTTCATTGCACTCTGGTCAGATAATATGCATGGGATAATTTCTGTTTTCTTGCATATACTTAACCATGACTTGGGGTGTAGTATGTGATCTATTTTGGAAAATGACCTATGTGCAGCTAAAAAAAATGTGTATTCAGCTGTGGTTGGGTGGAACACTCTATATGTCCACCAGGTCCATTTGTTCGAAGCCCTGGTTCATTTCTGCTACTTCCTTGCTAATTTTTTGTCTGGTTGACCTATGTTTTTTGAGGTAAGTGGGTGTTAAGTTCTCCTGTTAAGATTGTGGTTTTAGATATTAGGTTTTCATGTCCATTAAGCCTTGTCTTACATAGTTCGGTGCTCCTGTGTTTGGTGCATACATATTTATGAGTGTTACTTTTTGTTCTTGAATTTTTTCCCTGACCAATATATAGTGGCCTTCTTTGTGTCATTTGCTCATTCTTGGTTTGAAGTTGAGACTGAGAACAGAATTGCTACTCCTGCTTTTTTCTGAGGTGCTGGGGCATGTGGTATTGTTTTCCATCCTTTGACTTTGAGCCTATGAATGTCCTTTTTGAGTTAAGTGTATTTCTTGTATACAGCTTATTGTTGGATTTTGTCTCCTAATTCACTATGCCACTCTATTTCTCTTAATTGGTGAATTGTATCCATTTACACTGATGGTTATAACTGAAATGTGTTGACTAATGTTTCTCATGATATTTACCTGCTGTTGTTTACTCCTTTGCATCCTGTGTGTAATTGTCCTGTTTAGGGGGTTCCTTCCATTCTCATTCATGGAGCTCTGGTCATTTTGGTCTCTGTCTAGAACACCTTTCAGTAGCCTGTGTAGGGATGGCTGTGTAATCATTAAATTCTTTAGTTATTCTTTGTCGTGGAAGTATTTCACTTCTCCATCAAACTTGAAAGAGAGTTTTGCAGGGTATAGTAGTCTGGACTTGAATTTGTTTTCATAGAGGACTTGAAGAACTCTGCTTCATGCTCTCCTTGCCTTCATTCTTTGGGTAGAGAACCTGGCTGTAATTCTGATGGGTTTTCCTTTGAATGTTTTCTGATTCTTCTCTCTAGCAGCTTTTACTTAATTGTGTTGGATTTGTAGGAACTTGAGTATAATATGTCTTGTTGTGTTTTTAATTGGGTTGAGGTTATTTGGTGTTTTTTATTTTTCAGTTACCTGAATTTTGTTTTGTTTCCTCATGTTTCAGATGCTTTCTACGATTACTTCTGCCAATATTGTTTTTATATCTTTTTTATTTACTCCTTCATTCTCTGTGATTCAAATGAGAATGTAAGATTATTACATTTTTCATCTTGGCGTCATCTTGCATGTGATGGATTATTTTTTCCTGCATTCTTGTTGTTTTTAGGAGATCCTTTCTCACATTTTCACTAGCAGCATCAGCATCTTCTAGATCTGAACCTCTGTCTTCGCTTTCACTCAAAGAGTTTGGTACATTTGTGATTGATATTTTTAGTTCTTCTATATCTCTTTGACTCTGCCTCATGCGTTCTGTTTCTTATTTGTATTGCTTATTTCAGGATTCCGTCATATTTCTGATCTCCTCAATTTTTTTATCCATGTCTTCTTTAGAGGTAGCTATTAATTCTTTTCCTACAGAGTTTCTTCCGAATTGAGTTTCCTCGGTATATTTCCGGACTTGTTTTTGTATTTCAGATGGCGTGAATTCAAATAATTCCTTTTTGATTTCGGAAATTATTTCTGCTTTGAGTTCCTCATGACTTTTCTGCTGTTGTTTCTTTGCTTCTGATACTGTTAATTCATACGTTTCAGCTGGAATAGTGTCCTCTACACTTGTTCTGAGTGAGCATTGGGTTTTCCCCAGATGTTTCTGGATTTGATTCTTTATTTCAGATACTATGTATTCACATACTTCTTTAGTTTATTTCAGGAATTAATTCTGTCTGAGTTCCTCTGTACCTTTCTGCTGTTGTTCCTTTGCTTCCATCTCTGTTTATTCATTCATTTCTTCTGGGCTAGTGTCCTCTGCACTTATTGGTGGCCTTGAGACCTGAGATTGTATATTTTTCCCTGTCTTTCTCTTTTTATATAGTACTGACCTCTGACCTTTCGTGTATAGCTTTGGTGCAGCTATAGCCTTAGTGCGTAGTGAGATTTGGGCGCCAGTCTATTAAGTTTGAGATTATCCAGTTATGCCTGGCCCGGATCTAGCTGTTGTGTTCAATTCCTTTTTGCTGCAGCTCCTGTGATTCCACTCTGTTGGGTCCCTGGTTAGGGGAGCACTGTGGGGCGGAGAAGCTCTCCTTCACACTCACCAAGCCAGGTGGGGTTGGATCGAATGCCAGGAAAGTCACTAAAAGTTCTTGCTCCCATGGTGCGCTTGGGGATAGTGACTCCGGGGAATTGCCAGGTAGGTCTGTCTGGGCTGTCTCAAGCAGGTCTCTGGCTAGGGTGTCTTAGGGCTTGAGGCTCTGCGTGGTGCTGAGCATGCAGGGAGAAGCCAAAGGCTCTCCCTCAGACTCACCACACACTCACTGAACTTCAATGCCCAGGGATTTGGGGAAATTCCCATTCCCTCAGCAGCTTTGGGGCAGGCAATCTGGGGAATTGTGGGTGAGTAAGCCCTGCAGTTTCAGGCTGGTTGCTCTCTTGGAGGGCTTGGGGGCAAGGTTCCGTGTAGCGCGTGCAGGAAGAAGCTAAAGGCTGTCTCTCAGACTCACCACACACTCACTTATCTGGGAAGCCTGGTGAATCCTACAAATTCCCACTTACTGGAAGGGTTTGGAGGGGGATCCAGGAGGCCACAGGAGTGGACCCTGTTGTCTCAGATAGGTCGCTCTGGATAGGCGGATGTGGGGTGGGAACGAGGAGGCTGCAGGGGAGGCCCTGCTGTCTCAGGGTGGTTGCTCTGGCTGGGCGGGTGTGGGTTGTGATCGAGGAAGATGGCAGAGTCTATAAAATTCTTTAGTTGTTGTCTGTCATGGAAGTATTTCTCTTCTTCATGAATCTTGAAAGAGAGCTTTGCAGGGTATAGTAGTCTGGGCTGGCATTTGTTTTCATATAGGAGTTGAAGTACTTTGCTTCATTTATGTTCATGTCTTGATGGTTTTTGAAGAGAACTCTGTCATTTTTCTGATGGGTTTTCCTTTAAACGTGATCTGTTTCTTTTCTCTGGAAGATTTTAGTACAACATTCTGATGCTTGATTTTCAGGGTCTTGAGTATTATATGTCTCTCTGTGTTTTTAATTGAGTTGATGCTATTTGGAGTTTTATATGATTCAGTTTCCTGAATGTCAGATTTTTCCCCATATGTGGCAAGTTTTCTGGTATTACTACTCTCCATATTCTTTTTATATTATTTGCCTTGACTCCTTTTTCACTGATTCCCATTCATTTTATGTTGTTCACCTTTGCATAGTTTTGCAGGTGTTGAATTGCTTTTACCTATTTGTTGTAGACCAGGACCTGGTAAGCTGAGAAACTGTGCTATACCCAGATCTGAGACCACCATCTCTCTTTCTCCCTTGACTGAGGAGGCAAAACATAACCAGGGTGAAGCAGTCTACCTGGAAGATGCCAAGTACATCAAGAAGAGGAGATCAGACAGAAATTAGGGAAATTAACTTAAATACAAATTCCCAATTTAACTAAACAGGTACAAAAACTCTCTTGAGTAAGAATTACGGTTGTTAAGAGATTTTTTTTTACCTTTCCATTAGCTGCAATGGTGTCTTCAAGATCTAAAACTCTATCTTCACTTCCATTCAAACTGTTGTGCCAGCTTGTGATTGAGATTTTAATTTCCTGTATATTTGTTTGACTCTGCTTCATGCAATCTTCTTTGTTCTTCAAGATTAGAAATTCAATCTTCACTTTCATTCAAATGATTTTGCCAGCTTGTGATTGAGATTCTAATTTCCTGTATATCTGTTTGACTCTGCTTCATGAGATCTATTCTTTTCCTACATTGCTGATTCAAAGATTCCATCATGTTTCTTTTCTAATTTTTTATGGCTTCTTTAGAAATTGTTATTAATTCTTTTATTGTAGGGTTCTTTTCTTTTTTTACTTCAGAGATTATTTCTGATCTGATTTCCTCTTTTACTTTCAGCAGTTGTTTCTTTACTTTAGATGCTATTCATTCAAACATTTCAGCTGTGTGATTCCCAATTATTTCTATGCAATGTCTCCTGCATTTGTTATTGCTGGGCTTGGGGCCTAAAATTGCATTTTGCTCCTTCTCTTTGTCACTTTCTATAGCACTATCTTCTGACTTTTTGTATAGGCCTTTGGCACAGTTAAAACCTCAGCACCTACCATAATTCTTACCCAAAAGAGTTTTGGTGGTTCAGGCTGTTATAGCTTTGTATTGTGGAACTGCGCTCAGGAACACTAATAATGGGTAGTGATATTTAGCAGTTGAAAAACTTTTGTAACTGATGGGTTTGATCTTTAGACAATAAGGACAAGCATTATGCCTGTTTAGTTAAGATATTAAATTGGGAATTTGTATTCAAGTTAGTTCCCCTAAGTTCTGTCTGATCTTCTCTCCTTGATGTACTTGGCATCTTCCAGGTAGACTACTTCACACTGGTTATGTTTTGCCCCCTCTTTTGGTCAAGGAAGAAAGTGAGATGGTGGTCTCAGATCTGGGTCTAGCACAGTTTCTCAGCTTACCAGGTCCGGATATACAAAATTTGAACTTGTCCCATTTTGCCTGGCTGTGTTCTGCCTGCTATGCTCGTATTCTTCCTGTTGCAGCCCATGGAAGTGAACCTGCTGCGTCCCTCTGGAAAGATGTTCTGCTTTTGGATTAGCTAAGTGGTTCTGGACCCTATTCTCTCTGCAGGAACTTCAGATGGAGAGCTTCACACCAGGCCTATATCTGGGCCTAGGCTCCTTCTGGACATTTCCAGAGGGCACAGCAGTTTGGAAGTTCTCCCACACATGTACCATGCCTGAGCTAGGGCGGAAGGGTTCCGAGGGGCACAAGAGAGGGGAGTTCCTCACTTACATGTGGGCTTGACATGAGTCTGGTGGGGTCCAACGGGCACAGCCAAGTGGAGGTACACACACACACACACACACACACACACACACACACACACACACACACACTGGGCCTGGGCTGTGGCTCTCAGTTGTTGATTATTGATATTATTTCTCATGCATTCATAAGTTTGTTCAGAAATTCCTTCTCTGTGCCTATGTTTTCAAGAATTCTATTTTATCTTCACATAGATTGATTCTGTTTTGCCATTTTTATCATTGTCCCATTGTGATTTTATTTTTCACAAGTAAGGCTTACTGAGGAGTATTGAAATTGTTCTATAATGAATAAGTAATCACTTCTCAGCCTTTTGGCTAAGATCAAATATAATGAATAAGTAGATCTCAATCTTTACATGGCACTCATGAGTAAAAGGTCTTTTCAGTGTTCAAAACAGCTTATCATGTGTCATAATCTTGAGTAATAAATTTGTGCAATGAGCTTGTTTAATGCATTTCATGTTGTAATACCAACAAGAGTTCGTACCATACAAGATATAACTGAATTTATCTGATAGAAATTCATGTTTACCTTTGACTCAGTAAATTTTGTGCTGATAATACAAGACTGTTTTAAAGAGAATCTTCAATCCTTAATATGTATTCCACAGTTTCTATTGTAATTATTCAATAAGGGCTTTATTTTCTCATGGGAATGTTAAAGGTTTTGCACTGATTGATTCAGCTGGACACCATGAAAGTGGTTTGAAATACATTTATGTGTCTCTTTAGCACCTTTCCATGTTTATCTGACATGTATTGGACAGCAAAGTATGAGCATCACTTCCTAGTATATATTCAGATATGGATGTAGCATTTAGGTTATAAAATTGGCTGACAGTCATATTATCTTCATTTACCCACTTTAAGACTGGCCCAACTATTACAAATTTATGGATGTCACTTGACTCCTTTAAGTTCAGGGCAAAAACGACTTTGAGATACATATTTGACACAGCCGTAAAGTTTGATTGCTTCTCTACAGAAAAGGTTACCATTCTACCTAGGTTTGTTTATGCAACATTTCACATCCATTAAGAACAGAGAGCCCTAGACTGTAGTCTCTAATATTGTTTTTTCTTTACCTTACAGCAGCTGTTATAGATTTAGAAGAGGAGAGTGGAAGCAGAGAGATGTTCTACACCATTAGATAGACTTTGCAATTACTGCTGATTCTGCATAGTGTGGTGGCTTCGTTTGTCTCATCATGTTAAGTTTCTAGCATTCTGAGATTAGGGAATGCTCCCAGCCTAAATGGTAAAGTCCTAGTTGCTTTCATCATTTAGTCTTACAGAATGTTTTAACTCAGAAATACAGATGTTTTTCCAATTAGAATTATCTGTCTATTTTATATCTTGAAATTGTAGTTAACTTGGATAATACAGCAGCAAAGTTATGTATTTGAGAAACTAATTGTATGCTAGGGTAGCAAAATAATATTTTAAATTTTATCACATTACTTGCACATTATGGCAGGGAATTTTTCCAGGGTAGCAGTAATGCTAACACCTTTTCTACATGATTGTTAAATGAATTTACATTTTTAGGGTGTCATTTTCTCTTTTCTATGTGGGTACATTTCTTATCCTTAAATACCTAATCTGGGGAATGAAGGGCTTAAGAACTACGACATGACTGTCCTATGGTGTACACAGGGTTTTGCATGTCTTGGAAACATTTCTACAGATGGGCATGGTGGTGCACTCCCATAAACCCAGAACTCTGATGCCTCATGATGTAGGAATTTGGTTGCAAGTTCATGACCAGCCTGGGCTGGTGAGCTCAAGGCCAGCCTGAATTGCATAGTATGACTGTCTCAAAACCACAGAGAAGAGAGAGAGAGAAAGAGAGAGAGAGAGAGAGAGAGAGAGAGAGAGAGAGAGATTGATTCCTGAGAAAGGGAAAGGGAGAAAGTAATCTGTAATCTATAATTTATTTTTGTTTGTTTTCTACAATGTTTCTAAGAGTTTCAGGATTATTGGATGGAAGACTTGAATCATCAGACAGCCCCACTGTTTACATTCTTTGTTCACAAACATTATTTTCTTGACAAATTCAATGCACAAATGAATCAACATAAATACTAGAGATCTGACAGTATTCTACCCATGTTGGAACTTTTTTACCCTATGTGATATGTCCATACAACTGTTCTCTAAAAGGAAACAAAAACTTATGCCAAAATAGTACTGTTTTTCACAGTGTAGCAGGCCTGAGTTTAACCACCAGTGCGATAGACAAGTTGTTTAGCTGGTATTCTGTAACCAACAATGAATGAATAGTTTCAAGTTCTATTCAAGAACCTACTTTTAGGTACTTAAAGTAAAAGTATCACCATAATTTAATCTCACAAAGAGTTTATTATATACAACTATAGCAAGAGCTATGAGAATTTACCTTAGAATATTGAGCCCCACTTACCATACAGTGAGGTGAAATGAATAGCAGATACACAAACATAATAGGTCTTATTAGAGGGGGCGAAGAGATGGCTCAGTGGAATAAGTGATACCCTGGCAAGCATAAAGTCCTGAGTTCAATCCCGGCTTTCGCAAAAAAAAAAAAAAAAAAAAAAAAAAAAAAAAAAAATAGGTCTTATTAGAGGAAAGCAAAACTCAATTTAAAGAAATTAATCTTTTAAAATGGACAATAAATATGTATTTTTCTTTGCTTCAGAAAGAGATATACATTAGGCTATTGTAGGAATGCCTGCTCATTCTCAAAAGGAAATTATTGATCCTATTTTGCAAAGACTTCCACTATTTAAATATCCATCAAAAGATAATAATAAACAATAGGCAAGGCTTTGCTTATAAAAAATATAGAAACAAAATACACCAATGTAGCATTTTCTTTCAACAATGCAAAGGAGTAAAATTGGCAAAAAATTTAATCTCCATGACCTTTACATCATGATACATTTATTTCTAATATAAAGCTCCAACTAATAATTTACAGGACCCCTCAATTGTTTACTATTGGCCAATGCATATTGTCAAAGCTGATACACATTAATCTGATACATAGAAAAGGCTGCAAAACTTTAATTTCCATTTTCCTGAACATTAGTAAG
>PVKA01024673.1:0-33926 GCA_004027165.1 Ctenomys sociabilis | reverse complement strand
CTTAAGCACTGGAGGGCAACAAGGAGGGGCCATCCTCGGCCCCAGGCAGCGCCCGGAGGCGTAGGGGCACAGAGTCAGCCGGGAGGCGGCCCTCGGGGGAAGTTTCCCACTGGTTGCCCAGGGCAGGACCGGGTGCATGGACCGCCCACCCTAGCCAGACTAGCTCCAGGCGCAAATGGCGAACTTGAACAGAACTCCTTCCACCGCACCCCTCACCTCCCGAGCTGCGACCAACAGCCCCGCCATCTCAGCCTTAAGCCTGCCGCCAGCGCCACAGTGGCCAACACCACTCACCAAAGCATTGTAGAAGAAAAGGGAGGGGGGAATCCCCGGCACAACCAAACTGCGGTCAGGAGGGAAAAAAAAGCAAAAGAAATTTCTGCTTCTAAGACAAATTCCCTTCACGGACGTGAAAAACCCCAAAACAGGCAAATGTGCAACTCCAGCCAAGATCGTGGCGCAGCGGGAGGGGTACCCACGGCAGGCGATGACCCCCACTGACAGCCCCAGGCGAGGGGCAGGTCTGAGCGCCGCGGAGAGCTGGGGACTCGGGGAGCCCCCGCGCTGAGAATGGCCCGCTGAGGACACAAAGCTCCACCGCCAACAATACCTGTGGTCTCCTCCTGGGTCTCCGGGGCGCCGGCACTGCGCGTCTCGCTGACTCCCTTTCCCCGCCGTCTCTGTCCTCCTTGCGCGCGCGCTCTCCCCCTGGCCTCTTCCAGAACGCAACGGCCAGATGAGATCCTTGGGAGGAAAAAAATGTAAGCGCTCGCACGATTCCTTTCTCTCTGCCTGCCGCTCGCGGCGGCCCCAGGCTTGCTTCTTTTCCTCGCGCTTCCGCGCCTCTCGCGCCCCGCGTTTCCTTCTCAGCGGCCCCTGCAAGCGCCCTCAGTAGCCATTATTCACGGGCCGCCGGGGGACAGGAGGTAATTAGAGACGGCCCGGTGGCCGCATCCACTCCGCGAGCGCGATGCGGGCGCGGGGCGCGCGCGGGGAGGGGCGCGCGACAAGGGGGTTTGGCTGCGCGCAGCCCGCGCCCCAGACGCGGGGGAGGGGACGAGGAGGAGGGGGCAGGGAAGGAGGAGGAGGGGAAGGAGTGGTGAGCTAGCTAAGGGAGCGGGAGGAGGGGGCGCCTGGGAGACGCTCCGCGGTTCCCACCACTGGGGCTCGGGGTCACCAGCTTCGGGCTTCGAAGCGCTTAGGGACGGGTGGGGGTGGGGGTGGTGAGTGTGAGAGAGCGCGCGCGCGTTAAAGATAGAAGGCAAAGAGAGGGAGGGCGCTTTAATATTTTTCAAGTGACTTATGAGCCCGCGGGTGAGCGATCGGCTGTGTAGGTCCGTGTATCAATGTGGCTATATAATTTCTGGTTTGCCCTACGTGTGAATGTCACGGGGCTCATGGAGATGGGGGTGTCTGGATACGAGCTTGTGAATGTGCTTTTGGGTCTCGGCGGGACTGAGTGACGCGGTTCCTGCGTGGGGTGGTGTGTTTGTGTGCGATTGTTTATAGGGGGTAGTGTGACTGCGTGGGTGGGACTGCGCCTGTGTGGGATCGTGTGTGTGTGTGTGTGTGTGTGTGTGTGTGTGTGCGCGCGGGATCGTGCCTGCGTAGGGCTAAGCGTTCAGTGGGCATTGTGTGCCCGTGCGGGCTTGTTTGCGAGTGGATCAGATGTTACACGGAGCTTGGGGGCTGTATATGGAAGACCAGCGCGCCGAAGCAGGATCATCCGCTGAGCACAAGGCAGTGGTCTGTGGCAGCGGGCCGCTGTATTCTGAGTGCCGGGCTAACGCCGGGCTGGTGGTGGCTAGCCCTCATGGTATTGGGGTCACACCACAGCACGCGAGCTGCTTGAGGCGCGAACGGGCAGCGCTAGGGTCGGGGCACAGAGTGGCGAGTTTAGATGGCAGGAATGGGGATGGAAAAGGCAGAGAAGGAGCCTTTCATTCCACGCCTTCCTCCGCCGCACCAGAGTCGCAGCTTGGAGATCCCTGCCACTTGCTGGCCCCGCGGTCCTAGAGGCACGGGGTTTGGGAAGACCCTGCTCAGCTCAAGGAGATGGCTGTGGGCAGGAGAGGGCGATGGAGCCGACATGCCGAGATCCTGGGTCAGCCCAGAAGCTAGCGGCGAGGGCTACCTAGAGAAGGGGGCTCATGGCCCAGAAACAGCCGTGGTCCAGGCCAAGACAAAGAGCGGGGCTGGGGGCCTTAGGGCCAGACCGCCGCAGAGGGGCGGGTGGCCGTCTCTGTGAAGGACTGGTGCGTGAAACTCCGCGACGGCTGCTAGTCCACCGTCTTCTCAGTCTAGGGAGCCGCTTTGCAGCCCTGGGGGCACGTAATTATGCGCCCTGGGTGGGCTGGGGCGCGGGGTTCTGAGCTAGCACAGCTGGCGGGCACCTAGCCCTCGGCTGTGATTGAACGGTCTGCTGGCCCGCCCCTTTCCAGGCCGCTCACCGCCCACGCAGCCATTCATTCATCCATCCATCCATCCATCCAGTCACCTCCCTAGCCACCCGTTTTTCCATTCGTCCAAGCGTCCCTCCATCTATCCGCTTGACAGGAATCACCGAAATGTCAGAACCCGTTCTCTGACTGTCCAGCAGGTTAGTCACCGTTTCGCTCTTCCCCTTCAGCCCCCCTCCCGTTCCTTAGGCTCCACTCACTCTGGCTCACACAGAAGGAGCTCACACAGGACACCTCTCACACTTGAGATTTGCTGCTCAACGATTCTCTGACCCCTCATTCCATCTTCTAAGCTCCCACCATGCCCTACTTAAAGTCCCAGGTACATTCTACATCCATCCCACCCGTTTTACAATTGCATATTATTTGGGCACTTCGTGATTCCTCTTTGGTCCTCCTGGAAGCCTGGTGGTACCTTCTCCATGAGAGCAGGCACAGACCCCACTTCTCCACCTCCTTGAAGAGTGCACCTTAGCTTAGCCCCTCTGTCCTGGGCAAGGGGTGCCTCTAAGTCCTTGGCACTAGTGACTACAGAGTCACGCCCAAACGTACCACTGGTATGGTGCCAAGTGGGAAACTAAAACAGTTTACCAGCCAGACATTATGGCATATACCTATAATCTCAACATTTAGGAGGCTGAGGCAGGACTGATACAAGTTCAAGGTCAGCCTGGGCTACACAGTGAATTAATTCAAAGCCATTCTGCACTACACAGTGAGATCTTGTCTCAAAAACAAAAGAAAAAAAAGAGACAAAAAGAAATCATCCCAAACCCAATCAATTTGAATGCCCAGAGCATTTGCACAGGCTGTACTCTGCCTAGAAGTCAGCATTTTTATAATCGGGCTTGGAGACCACAAGCATGGCACATATATAGTTCCCCAAGTTCCTGACTACCAGACTACCAGGGCCTAAGCAGCCCCAGTTCCTTGCTGGACTCCAGTTGCTGTCTTTAAAATGAGGGACTGCTCAGTTTCTTATCTTCAATACCAGGGTCACTCAGAACTGAGATTTCTGGGTGAAGCAGTCAAAGGGCTCCTGTGAACACTACTAAGTCTGGCAACAGAAAAGCCCATATCACTGCTGAGAATCACCAGTCCAACTATAGGTGGACCCTTAACCCCTGGCATAACCTAACTTAAAGTGCTCCTTCTCTCAGAGACCAGAGACAGGCTTTCCTCTCCCTGTTCTTTCTTTTGCACGGAGGTGGGGGGTGGGGGGTGGGGGAGTTGTGAAGCACTTATTCTACTGAGCCATCTCCCCAGCCCCTCCTCTCCATAGCTTAAGGAAACCAGTCAGGTCCCATGCTCTGAGGTAAGTAAGCCCTCTTTTGAATCTTCTAGTCAGTTGGAATAGGATGTCTTGCTGTGTGCCCTTGATAAGCTCTTTGCCTTCTAAGGTGCTACCTGATTTAACTTTATATATTTTATAGGTATTTTTTTGTCTGTTTTTTCCTTGGAGCATCCTCCATAGCTGGAGTGGTACTTGGTACATGTTCCACTAGTATTTGGTGAATGAGTGAGGACGAACCATCTCCTTTACCTGTGAACCAAACCTATCCCAGGGTTCCTTTTCTTCCAACTGACAGTTCCTGTGCAGAAAAACAGGGAGAGATGGTGGAGAACCTCAGGGCCAGCACTGGCTTCATGACTTCAACCAAGTCACTCGGTGAATACCTTTCATGATTCTGAGGATATGTACTAGGGTCTAGATGGATGAGATAATGGTGGGAGCTTGTTCCACAGGAGAAGAGGCCTTCCTCTGCCCCAGTGGCCTCTCCTAGGATTCCTGGAGCCCCTGGGGCAGTCCTGTGGCAGAGGGATCCAGGTTCCAGAAGGCTGTGATCACATTAGCCACAGGTAGACAGACACCCTACCTGATTATGGTCTTAGTGTTATTAGGGATGCTTTCTGGAAGCATTGAAAGGTCAGCATCTGTTCATCTCAGAAAACCTAGGCTCAAAAATGGCAAAGAACTTGCTAAGGGGGCTGGGGAGATGGCTCAGTGGAATAAGTGCTTCCCCAGCAAGCTCAAGGGCCTGAGTTCAATCCCCAGTTCTGACAAAAAAAAAAAAAAAAAAAAAAAGAAAACTTGCTAAGGGCACACAGCAAAACATCCTATATCCTATACCAATGACAATGACTAGAAGTTCAAGAGGGCTTGCTCACCTCTGCCCAGCACAGTGCCTCCCACACACAGTGGCCCCTCTGTATGTATTTATCAAATGGAGAAAGTGGTACCAAGATTCACACATAAATGGGCCTGGTCCTCATACCGTTGGAGTTGTTCTGACAGACTCTACTGGCAGGATCATTGTATGGTACTGGGCACATAGCACAAATGATATAAATGTCAAGGAATGAGCAGCAGAAGAGGCTGGCAGGTTTCCCGTTTCCTCAGAACTTGTCCTGGTCCACAACTGGAGATGTGGCTCAGTGGTAGAACACTTGCCTAGCATGTCCTGGCTCAGGACGGGGAAGAGTTCAGTGGGGTGCTAGAGCTGCTCACTGGCTTTAAAGCCCTGGTGCTCCCAGGTGACATGTGGCTATGTCCAGGGGGCCCTGCCAATTGCACTTTTTGTTTGCCTGGAGCTACCTGAATAAATAGCTGCTTTCATGAAAACTTATGTTCACTGAGGAGGAGGCTGGAGACTTCAGGGAGGGGTATGCCATAGACTGTCAAGGGCAAAGTTCACTGATGTTCACCAGGGATAGGTTAGGTGAGGGCCACCGATGGGTACAGGTTAGTGTTTCTGAGACCCAAATCAAGTTTAAATTCAGCCCTGGGCTGGTTGGAGATGGCCAGTGGCTTTTCTTTTCTCTTTGTCTTTTTCTCTTAGGAGGAGGCATGTTAAGTTGTATGTTCCACACTGTTTAGTGAGCAGTGAGGTGACAGTCTTCAATCTCCATGTATCTTCCTCTCTCCACCAGTCACTGTCCACATTTCAGAGACTAGGTGACTGAATCCAGACAAGGGACTTGCCAAGGTCACACACCTGAGTGTAGGAGACATAGCTATCCACTAGTTCGGTAAATATTTATTACTATGACTGTTCTGTGTTGAGAATTTAGAGCAAGGAGCAAAGCAAGGCTTCCATTTTAGCCTTAGCTTCCAAGGCTTCCAAGATAGACAAGAGCCAGAATGAATAAGTGATGCACAGTCATGTGATCTGTTCTGAGAAATACTGCTGGGCAATTTTAGCATTATGCAAATACCATAGACTGTCCTCACACAAATGAAGAAATTACAAATAACACTAAAATGTATAATCTTATGGAGCCACTGTGGTATAGGGGGTTGATCATTGACCAAAATATTGTCATACATGACTATAGTATGTTACATTTAAGTGAGGCATACTATCGAAAGATAAAGCTGGAAAAGTGTCTGAGAACATTGAGTGAGTGAGGATTACATTGGATGGTTAGAGAATACATACTTGAGATCAGACTTGAAAGACTAAGGTAGTGAGGCATGCAAATACCCGGAGGAAAAGGTGAGCAGGTGGAAGGGATAGCAGGTGCAAGGCCCTGAGGCAGGAGTGAGGCTTGTGCTTGTGGCCAGAATGGAATGAGCCAATATAGCCAGAAGACACAAGGGCAGGTAAGGATTGTCTTTCACAGTGAAATGTAGGCTCTCTGCAGTGTTTAGAATAAAGGTAGATCACCTTGTGTAGGTCCTCACAATACCCCTAACTGCCATAATATGAATTAGTGTGTGGCTGGGCAGAAGCAGAGGAGCCAATGATGGGGCCCTGCAGTGGGCTACTTGGGCAATGATGGGTCCTGGCCAGGGTGAGGCACATGAGGAGGTGTAAGAGTCAGGATTTATTTTGAAGATGGAACCAACAGGATTAGCTGTCAAACTTGGCCTGAACAACTTGCTCCAAGGGTACAGCTTCTATTACCTACCATTTGTACCATGTAGAGGGAGACAGCAAGCAAGTGTCTCTGAAGAGATACTTTTGCTAATGACTTCTGTGCCAAATGGTCAGTCTCAAACTACCAAAGGGACTCCAAGTTTGGTGAATGCACTGGAAGCCCTGCCCTTTCTGGGCCCACCATGGGGGACCCACTTCAGTTATCACCCATCTTCTGAGCCGTGATATCCCCAACTTGTGAGCATGCCAATCTGGTTGGTGCTGCCATCCCTCCTTCCCTACAGATCTGGTTTCGTTTCCCAGACCAGTGGATAGATTGGCTTCACCAGTGAAGCTACTAATCTATTGCATAAATCCCCTTTGGTACATGTTTATGGGGATCGCATTGTATGTTGTTCAGGGGAACAAGTAGATATCTCTATCCTTGTGGGGCTAACACGGGCATCCAACAGTTATAGTCCTGTGCCATTTTGCCTGCTGCAGCTGTGCTACCATGTGAAACCGGGAGCAGAACCCTTGAAAAACATGCTTTCCTTCGAAAGCAAAGAACTTCATATTCCAGCCAGTTGGGGAAGGGGTGCAGTGGAAGTATAAATATCCAAGTTGCACATGGGTTCTGGCTAGGATCCTAACAGAAGGACTTGCTTTGGGGAATGCTGGGGAGGGGAGGAAATCATTGGCCCTGGGCTGGGGACTACCCAGAATGCTGGTGTTGGGCCAGGAACAGTGATTTTCCTGCTTGCCTTTGATCTGAGCAGCCTTTGATCTGTCTGTGGTTTTTCCCTGCCATCTGTCTGTCCAGCCCTCTTTACTAGAATGTGGGGGGCCCACAAATGAGTTCAGAGCAGCTCCAGGCTCACATAGGGCAGGGCCCAAGTCCAGGGTCCCTCAGCTTCGTCGCTGAGATCATGTACACTAGATGAGGGCTGCAGGGGGAGGGACCCTGCTGCAAGTCTGTGGCCTCACCTGCTTGCAGGGTTACCCTGCAGCCTGCATCTGTCTCTGTCTCTGCCTGCCTGCCTGCCTGTCTCTGTTGGTTACCGGGATTGTTATGTACTTCAGGCTGGCCTTGAACTTACTACATAGCTCAGGCTGGCCTCAAACTCAATAATCCAGGCAGTCTATCCATTCCACTGTGGGTCTTGGAAGCCGCACTTTCCTGTCTCAGTGCCAGGGTGGGAATGAACTAGAAGCCCCTGAGCATGAGTGGTGGATGCTAGTGGGGCCCAGGCTGGGGAAGAGGCTGGCTGAGGAAATAACTGGGAAGACAGGAGGGCTGGAGGGCTAGGAAGATGGAAAGGGAGAGGACAGCAAATGAATGAAAGGAAAGGAAAAGGCAGGGAGAGGGAAGGGGTGATAGATTCCTGGGGATTGGGGGGTCCAGAAAAGAGGACAGAAAGGAGGCTAAGGGCCTCTTTTGGGCCACTGCTGCCCTGCGTTCCCTGGCACAGTTCTTGGTTTGGAGGGTACCTTACCTCCTGGCTATGATAAGGCCCACGGCCCTGGCAGGCAGTCTGTCAGCCCCAGGATCAACTCAGCCACATGCCTGCTGAGGGCCTAGCAGGGCCTACAGGTACCTTTTTTTGTCCCTGATCCCGTTTCCAAGGCGCAAACTTACCCCTTGGCCAGGGAGCCACCATGAAACTAGGGACAGCCATGTGGCTTAAAAACTAATCACTCTTCCACCCTAGCTATAGAACGACCTTTGACCTCAGCCACAGACTGACCCCTTGCCAAAGCAGCAGCCACATTCTGACCCTTGACCCTAGGCAGTCTTATCCCTCCCCCATCCCAGCCACAGAGTGCCCCCTACCCTGCCATACACAGACTTCTGACCCCAGACACAGTGCTAGCCAGAGACCTATGACCCAGTCACATCCTCAACCCAGATGGTGGTGGAGACACGCCTTGGAGATTGTCCCAGGGACACATTCCACCAGGCCACCAGGGACCATGAGAGAAGGCCAGAAGGGCCCCAGCACAGCACCATCCCACCCGTGTGGCCCACACAAAGGCCCCTGAACCATGGTGACCAAGGAGCCTGATGCCTCTGACACCTTCCCAGGACAGAGTCCAGCCACAGCAAATGAGGGGCAGGCTGGGGCCAAGGCCAGCCCTCTGACCTGCTCTAGACTGGGCATGCAGCCAGACATAGATGTGGATACAGCACAGAACTATCTGGCCAGACCCCATTATGCATGCACACAGATGCAGAGCACAGGCCTGACTCCACACCACAAATCATAGGCCCAAAACCACCTAAATACAACCAGACATGCACATGTGGGCTGGCCTCCAGGGACAGCTGCTCCTCCTCATCCAAAGTCACTCAGTCCCACATACCAAGAATGAGTGATGAAAACATTTCTTCTTCGTCTCCTTCCAAGAGGAATCAAGGTAACTTAGGAAAACACCAGACTGGGACACCAGGCCCAAGTCCCACCCCTGCTTCTGAAAGGCCTGAGGGCAGACACAGACATTCCCTGGGCTTTGATGGCTTCTGCCTGCTGCTAAAAGGGGACATGCAGGAGAAGACAGAGCACTGCACCCTCTACTCATCTTACAGAGGGTTAATGACACCTGGACCCTGGGCCACACACTGCTGAGGTGTCTCCTTCCTTCAAACATCTTTTGTGTCCAGACCCCAGGCAGCACAGCAAGCTGGGGGTCCTATCTTGTGGGTATCTCTAGGATAGGACTCTTAGGCTCAACTTGGGCCTTCATATTCCTCTTCCCTCCCTAAATACATGGCAGTGGGTTTCTCCTGGACTCAGGCAGGGATTGCAGTCTGACTTATCTAAGTGGCAGCTGCAGCTCCTCCCTGGCTCCACACTGGTGATATGCTCTTTGGTACAATTTAGTCAACTCTCTCTCTCCTTGCTAAGGGAGAGACCCAGAACCCTGTCTCAGTTTGTAATCTGCAAAATGACAGACAAGACTGTGTTGCTCTTGCAACACAGAGGAAATTACTGATGAAAACTAACCCTTGGACTGAGCGTGGTGACAAATGCCTAAAATCCTAGGGGGAAAGTTGAGGTAGGAGGATCACAATTTCAAGCCCAGAATCTCTATCTCAAAATGTTATAAAAAGGCTGTAGACACAGCTCAGTGATAGAACCCTTGTCTAACTCGCGAAAGGCCCTGGGTTCAATCACCAACACCACAAAAAGAAAAATTAAATTTGGGCCTTAGAGGTCAGCAGTGGGAAGAACACTCACTGTCTGGCTATGTGAATTTCCACTGCATGAGTGTGTGCTGTGATGATGGTGACAACTGTTCTAGGGCTTTCCTTCCCTGTTTGGCTCTATCCCAGCATCCTCTAGTAGGGCCAGGTGACTACCAGGGAAGAGCATGGCATGTGCAACTAGTATAGCAGTCCTTTGGGACAAGTGTCTGCTGCCTACTTGACAGACCTGGGAACTAAAGCTCACAGAGTAGGGAGAGGTACAGGCCTGGTTACTGAGTTTGAATGACTGCCCTAAAGACCCCAAGTCTCCTGAGGGCCTTTGCAGGGAACGCCACTCCTCCTCCCAGCCACCAGTGCAAGTCCAGCTCTATCCCATTGTAGCCATGAGTTCCTCTGCAGCTCCTGCACTCTCTCTGGGCCCATTTCCAGAGCTAAGAAGGCTAATGCTGCTGTTCTCACAAGGGTGCTCTGGGAAGGATGGAAAACAGCCTTCTAGAGGTCTAGGGGGTACGCAGAAGGCCACACTGCAGTCTCTCTCCAAATGCAGCAAAAAACTCCTGGTCAGAGGAAGAATCCTGAGCTTAGCACTAAAGGAGGCTGTGAGAGCAGATTCAGGTTCCTGGACACAGATTGACAGGACCAAGAGCCAGACCACCCTGATAGCTCCCACAACTGGCTCCATGCTCTCAAGGTGGAAAGGCTGTGTGTCCCCTACTCTGTTTTTGAGACAAGGTCTCGCTATGCAGTTCAGGCTAGCCTTGAACTCACTTTGTAGCACAGACTGTCTTAAAATTGCAATGATCCTACTGCCTCAGCCTCCCCAGTGATTATTGGCATGTATGCCTGGCTTAGGGGCCCTTAAACAATCCTAGCACCCTATTCTGATGTAAATACAGATGCCACCCTGAACCTACACAAGAGCTTAATCCCTAAAGTCTTAGGGTATTTTGTTTTTCTTTCTTTTTTGGTGTGGGGGGGGTGGTAGTGCTTTTTTTGTAGTACTGGTAATTGAATCTGATGTTCTTATACTAAGCTACATTCCCAACCCTTTCTTAAAATTTTAAGTTTCCCAGACTGGGCTGGAATTGTGATCTTTCTGCCTTAGCTTCCCAGAGTGCTGGGATCATAGGTGGGTGCTACCAAACCTGGCTAGGTACTAATAGGGTGGAAATTTAATCCCACTATGGTGTCTAGAGGGGCCTTTGGGAAGTGATTATTTTAGATGAAGTCATTAGGATGGAGGCCTATGGTCAGATTTTGCTAGCTTTATAAGGAGAAAGGTCATGTATTTACATGACAATGAGATGTAATACAGGAGAATACCTGCTAGGGTACTCTCTGTACCTCCAGGCTCCAGGCGGAGTCTGTACCTCCAGAACTAGAGCCAAAACAGACCTTGTTTTAAAGCTAGTCTAGCAGGGCCAGGGAGATGGCTCAGTGGAATTGCAGGGGCCTGAGTTCAATCCCCAATTTTGCCAAAAAAAAAAAATAATAATAATAATAATAAAATAAAGCCAGCGTTGGGTCAGCCAGATAGCTCAGAGGATTAAAACAGCTGCTTAGGCAGATGCAGGGGCTGGTGTTTGACCCCAGCATGCCAGCCCCACCCTGGGTGCACTGAGACTGGGTATGGTGGCGCACCTGTAATCGTAGCACTTGGGAAGCTGAAAACAGGAGGATCATTATAATTCCGATCTGTGTAGTGAGACCCTGTCTAAATACAAAAAATAAAAAAATAAGCCAACCTTACAGTAAGAAAAAGCAGGCTTGTATAATACATATCCTAAAACCTGTGCCAATCCACTTGTTTCTGGGGTCTCAGTTTCTTCACCATTTAAAGTGGGAAGAATGTCAGGGCTTGAGTTCTGTTGAGAATGAACAGAAATTAGTCACGATGGAGATTACCATGTTGTAAACCCATAATAAATATATGATTAGCCTTCCCTCCTTGTCTGTAGAAAGGCAGGAGTTTTCAATCTCTAGAATAAGTGTCAAATTCTTATTTGACAGTGACAGTATGAACATTGAACTTGGAAATCCTACTTGGTTGTATAGCTAGGCCAAAGCACCCCCCCATGCTGTCCCCAATACTGAGTGACCACCAACAGGAGCTCTGGCCTACGGGTGCTCCATCTCAACATAATCTCCCAAGGGCCACATGAAAGTGGGGTTCAGAGAGGGAGCTGAGGAAGGGTGGAAGCAACAGGAAGACAGATTTCACCTCCATATAAGGAAGAGCTTGTTCACAGGCAGAGCTGCCCAGAAATGGAAGGAGTGAACCACAATGAGCAGTGAAGAGTAGCCTGCGACCGAAGGCCTGCAGGCAGAAGAGGGTGGACTGGTCAGGTCCAGACTGGCACACTACAGAGGGTAGACCACTTGACTGAGGCCACGTGAGCAGGAATAGCACTCTCAGAGGCCAGAGCAAGGTACTGCTGCCCCACAATCCCATGTAAAAGCAGGGGAGAAGAGTGGCCAAGCCCCCTCCATACCACAGAGTATTAATTTTTTAAGAGAGAAATACCTAGTTTTAGTTTTTTAAAAAGCTAGAAAGTACCCAAAAGTAGAAAAAGTAGTCCCCCTCCTACTGTAATAGCTGCTGACAATATTTTCTTACAATCTTTTCTGTGTGCCTCAATTTTGGTTAGAAATCCTGATAGTTGGGGGCCAGGGAGATGGCTCAATGGAATAAGCACTTCCCTAGTAAGCACAAGGGCCTGAGTTCAATCCCTGGCTCCACACACACACAAAAAGAAATCCTGATAGGCTTTACTTTTTTATTGAGATATAATCCACATACTATATAATTCACTGTTTAGGGGGTCTGGAGATACGGCATGGTGACACAGCACATGTTTAGCACGTGTGAGATCTCAGCTTTGATCCCCCAAACCACATACACACAAAAATCACCCTTTAAAGTGGGAATTTCAGGACCAGGTGTGGTAGCACATGGTCCTGTAATCCCAACACTCAGGAGGCTGAGGCACGAAGATTGCTGCAAGTTTGAGACCAGCCTAGACTACATAGTAAGTCCATGCCAACTCGAACTTCATAGTGAGACTATTGAGAGAGAGATGGAGGGGGTGGGAGGACTTTAGTAGTTTTTGGTATGCTTGTAGAATTGTGCAACTAATACTGTATCTGACTCAGCAACAGTTTTATCCTTGCCCCTCTTATAGTCACACCCTGAGCCTTGGCCCTGGCACCCACTTACCTGCTTTCTGTCCCTGAGAATGTGCCTGCTCTGAACATCTCATGAGTAGAATCACAGGGTCTGTGGCCTTTCACACTTAACTCTGATATATATATAATATATATATTTTTTTTTCTTCAGAACTGGGGATTGAACTCAGGCCCTTGTGCTTGCCAGGCAACTGCTTATTCTACTGAGCCATCTCCCTGGCCCCTCAGGTATATTTTTAATGTACAGTTTTCAAATCCTATCTTCACTTAGCATTAGGGATGGTCACCACTTCCAAATTGGCACCAGATCTGATCATCAAGTTCATGTTTAATGTTTTCACACCATGGGAGGTTTTTTGCTCATTTGATTTTGTTGTACTAGAGGCTAAACCCAGGGCCCTTTTAATGATATTTTAAATTTTGACATGGTCCTGCCTAAGTCACTAAGTTTTCCAGGCTGGGCTCGAACTGAGATCCAAATGCCACAGCTTCCCAGCGTGCTGAGATTATAGATGTGTGCCGCTACACTGGACTACCATGAAGATTACGACCTCAGTAGCCCTCTGGTGACTACTACTTCATTCAGGTCCCAGTATCATTTGGCCAAACCAGAACAGTGGCCTTCTCCCTGTCCTTACCTGTGCTCCCTTTTGGCCCTTATGACAGCCAGGTGGAGGCTACTAAAGGAAAGCCAGGTCACATCCCTCCCTCACTTTATACATCACAACCTACAGTCCTGTGCCACCTGGTCTCTGCTCCTTTACCTCACACCTCCCACCCACTCCCTCCTCCTCTGCCCCAGCCCCCACCTCCTCTGGTTTCACACTAAGCAGGGCCCCACTCCACCCCTTTGCACCTTTTGTTCCTGCTACCTGGAACATGCTTCTCCTAGCATCTGTCCAGCTTTCCAGCCTCTATGCTTGTCGGCCAGCTTTCTTTTTCTTCATAATCCTTATCGCCCAATACATCTGTCTGTTCTCTGCCTTCCTCCTCATTAAAATGGCAGCTCAGTCATATGTTGTCTTACTCACTATGGATCCCCAGCACCTAGCACAGAGCTGCAGCTCTGTGACTATTTGGGCTGTTTCCAATAAAATAAGCAATGTAAAAGAAGCAAAGGTAAACCCAAGTGCCCTATGGAGTGTTATACACTGGCGGCCCTCTGCCTGTGGGAGTGTGCAGTGTGTAATCACACTATGCCTTTTGTTGACTCAGCCGGCATTTTCAAATCAGGAGACATCACATACAAATCCAGATTCCTGCTGCCGTAGAAAATGCAGCTCTGGTCATGTGGGGCTGCTGCCCATGTGAACACCATGAGCTACGCGGGGGTGGGGGGGCAAGGCTTTGCCACTCACAGGCCGGGGAGGTGAATGCTTCTCTCGCCCCACAGACGTCCACAAGGTGTACCTGGATGGCTTTTTCTGGGGAGATGCAAAACCTCACCTACAACAGCTGCCTAATATGGGGGCCCTGGGCCCCTTACCTTTATTCCTCTACAGGGCCCTTCCTAGGCACACCAAGCTCTCTGATAGGCCATGTAGTTGCCAGCTCCTGTGCTTGGTCTCTACTTCATCCTGTGTCTCCTGAGGACCTCATCCAATCCCTGGGGACCCACTGAAACACCCATCATTTTATCTGTTCACCCCCCTGCACTGCTCCATCTGGCCATGAGCTGGTAACGGAGGGCCTTAGGCAGTACCCAGCCAGCATGCAGGGCCTTGGCCATATTTGTGAATGGGATGTCTCCACCAGAGGCTAGAAGGAGCTTAGAGTCTGATCTGGGTGACATTTGGTGCCACCACCTGCTTGTTAAGTCACTGTGTGCCAGGATCCTGGGGACACAAAGATGCAAAGCCTGGGGAAGCTGGCTGCAATGGGACAGGCCTGGAGGTAGAGGCAGTAGCCAGGCCAGCACCACTGCTGTAGCTTAGCCTGTGTACACATGCCTGTGTGTGTTTGCCACAGAGAGCAGGACTCCATACTGGTCATGTTCAGAGCACCCCCACCCAAGCCTCAGTCTCCCAGCCTGTATGCAGGGATCCTCTGCTCATGGGCCTCTCTCAGGCCCCACAGCCCAGCCCTGCCTCCCCACTTTTGCGGGTACTGCAGCCCTGCCTCCCCATCCATCAGGATTTTGCTGCATTCCTGTGAGTCATTCTCCAAACAAACTGTGTGAGGGAGAGAAGGGAGCAGGGAGGGGGAGGAGAGGCCATGAAGCAAACCTGGCCCCACCTCCTCCTTCCTGCCTGCCCCCAGGGTCCCTTCCTCTGCACACATGGGGCCCTTAGGAACGTTCTGGGGTACAGAGGCAGTGAGCCTGTGTCATGGGCTTACTGTATAACCTTGGACAAGATCCTTGCCCTCTTTGGACCTCTAGAGAAAATGATCCTGAAGGTCCACACCATTTCTCAAATGAGGTAGGGCATTACTCTGGTTTCTCCAAAGCATCCTCTGCCCACTTCCTTACCATCTTCCTTAAGAGGGCGGGTTCTTGTTAGGCAAAAAGGGCACATCTGCTAGCTGCAGCTGGACATGGACAGCTGAGCTGAGCTATCCAAGGGGCCCAGCACAGACAGAGCCACCCATGTCAACCATAGGACAGGGGCCAGCCAGGACTTTCTGCCAGAAGTCCTACTGTTAGTGGCCAGTGAGAAGGTGTCTTCCCACAAGTAGCCTAAACAGTACCCCAGAGGTCTCTAGCCCATAGATGCAGGGTGGGGAGGCAAGGGTGAATCACTGCTGAACCATGCTACTCCTCATGGCACAACAGGCAGCTGACCTCCCCAAGGCTGTGTCCTGAAGACAGGCCACCCAACCTCCTGGGAAATTGTGGTCACATGGCTCAAATCTCAACATGGACTGGGCAGTCTGTTTGCGGGACACCATGTGTTGGCATGGGGGCTGCTACTCCTTTTGTACCCCTCCTTCCTGTGGCTTCTTCTCCATGAGAATCTGACTTCTAAGTCACCTGGCTGAGAATGTACCTCTAAGGAGATGTGCACCAACTGCACAAGCAGCCTCGGATGCGAGTACTCCAGTGGCAGAGCCCCATAGGCACAGATGTGCTGCAAGGCTGAGGTTAGGCCAGCAAGGAGTGTGTGACAGATCATGGGGGTGTTACAGGCCATGCCTCACAGGTGGGGAATAGGAGGCATGCAGGAGTGTCCACACGGGAGTAAGTGCAACTGTATCTGGGCTGGCAGGAAAGTGTGTATGTGGGGGAGGGCAGGAGGATTTCCTTCTGAAGCATGGGGTTCAGGCTGTCCCTCTGAGCTGCAACTCTCTCCTGCTACATGGAGAGGAGGTGTCAAGACCCTGGGCATAGTACCCAGTTGCCAGTAGTACTTAACACTTACCTGTGGGCCCCATAAGGTTCAAGCCGACTTACTGGGGTTCCTGGACCCTGGGCAAGGGAGCCCCCGCTTCTCCAAAGCCCAGCAGCTGCTTGGACCTGGAGGCAGGACCTAGGAGCCACCATATGAATGGAGATTGGCAGGACCTAGTGGGGCAGTAAACAGATAGTAGAGGACAGTGTTTTGGGGGGGGTGCAGGCAGGGGCCTCTGGAGGTAAGTGGGAGAACAAGAGCATTTTGGAGTGTGAGAGAGATCAAGAGGCAGCCAGGGCCTGCCCTGAAACACAGATGGCACAGAGGCAGGCTCAGCTCAGGCACTGTCTTGGCCTTGCTTTTCTGAACTTTGTCTGCTCCCAAGGGACATGGAAGTCATCACTTCTCAGAGCTGTCAACTGGGTGTTCACATACAAATCCTGCACCCATGACTGCCATTGTTCCAGTGGTAGCCCCTGATGGCTTTAGCCCTTGCTGGAAGAACCTCAGGCCTGGAGCAAGGAATGGGCTCCCATGTTCTCTGGGAGACAGTCTTCCTGTAGAATGGAAAGGGGTGGGGCCCAAGAGACAGGGTCACCCTCCTCACCTTGCAGACAGAGGGCAAGGCAGTCTGGTCATACGGCTGCACCTCTGAGGGCCACCCTTTTGAGAGGGGGTTGACAGGCTAAGAGAGCTCTAAGATAAAATATTCCCACTGTGCTTGAATGAGGGATAGCTGGGAACCCTGATCACAGGGCTCAGAGAGCTAGAATGTGCTGAGTTTTCTAGAAGACAGGTTTCAGCATTTGCACAGAGAGGAAGGCTATATTCTGTTAGAGGTGCCCAGCCCTGGGCAGGGATCCCGGCCTCCCAGTTCCCAGGCCTTTGTTCTGAGCCTCTCGGCTTGTGAGAAATCTTATTTTTATAAGTGAACATATTGGGTAGAAGGGGCACTGCTTGAGGGAGAAACAGACCCTCCCTAAGTCTCAGACATGATAAAGAAAGACAAAGAATAAAGAATAAAGAAAGGTAAGAAAAGCCGGGCGTGGTGGCGCATGCCTATAATCCCAGCACTCGGGAGGCTGAGGCAGGAGGATTGTTGTGAGTTCGAGACCAGCCTGAGCGACAAAGTGAGCTTAAGGCCAGCCTGAACTGCATAGTGAGACCCTGTCTCAAAAAGACAAAAAAAAAAAAAAAAAAAAAAAGAAAGGTAAGAAAGTAGCTAGCTATCCATGCTTCTTAATTCCATGGTCCTGGCCTCCCCAAGAGGGCAGATCAGAGGAAAGGCAGGGGAATACAAAGGCTGTCCCCTTGGATGTCATCTAGACTACGAGCACTAGTGTTACTTGAGAAGAAGTGACCAGCTTCCCAGAGTTCAGGGGATATCCCTTGGAGAGAGTCTGGTCCCAAGCCTGCTTCCTCTCAAGGCCCACATATACCTCAGAGGACCCAGAAAAATAGGATGAGAGCCATGCCAAGGAGTAGAGGGAGGGCACAGGGAAGGACACATATGGAAGGCAAGGGTGGGCCTGAGAAACCCAGGATACTCAATCCCCATTTCTTGCAGACAAGAGGGTGGGGCTGCCTTCCTATGCAGTTACAGCATGAGGCACGCACGCATGCACGCACGCACACGCACGCGCAGGCACAACACACACATATTCCAGCTGTGTGGAGCCTGCTCTAGTCCCCAGGGACTATACACTCCTAAAGCAGCTTTGTTTGGCCTCTAGTGGCCCCACATCATTCGAAATGAAAACTAAGGCCTCTAGAGAACATTCCCCTCTCACTGCTCTCCAGCTACACTGACCCCCTTGTAGTCCCAGCAACTTGGGAACCATATATTCCTTAGGGCCTCTGCACTTCTGTTCCTTTGCCTCCACTTCCACTACACATGCACCAAGCTCACCTACCTGCCTTAAGTCTCCACTTACCTTCACCTCAGTAGGACATTTTGTGCCTACATTTACAAACTGCAAATGTTGGTTCCACCCCTGAGAGCCTCCTCTGCTCTCTTGTTACTTTTGCCCTATCTCTGGTCTTCTCTGTCTCTGTAATGTACTCAGTATGTTTGTCATCTACAATGTGTCTCCCCAGAGTAGGAGCTCCCAGGGCCAAAAGCCACTGTCTGCTCTTCTGTGGCAACTAGAGTCTTTCCAGCTCACTGTAGGGCTCCATAGCAGTGTGAATGAATAAAACATTCCTGCTATACAGCAGGAAAACCATCCCAATGGTGGAGTCTTTTAACAGTTTCCCCTGTGAGAACTTCAAGTCCTTTTCTCACGAGACACTGCAGAAAAGAATTGGGGGCCCCTCCCCCCACAGTCCTCCAGTCAATGATGTACAGATGGATAGGACCAGTGGTAGCACCTTGGACATCTCCCTGGACACTGCTCAGGCACCCCAGCAGCTGACTGTGCTGACCCCTAACCTCCCCAGCTACAACACAGGGCTCTTCCTCTGCCATGTCCAGTTGTTGACTGCCTGGACCTCAGCCCAGCCTCCTACTTGGCCTTCCTTGCTTCCTGGCATCCCACCTGTGCACACTATTCCTGTCATCCTGGAGCACTCACTCACTGGTGTCTCATGACCTATGAGACAAAAGCCGAAGTCCCCCTCCAGCCTGGCTGTCACTCAGCCCTATTCCTGCTGGCCAGACCCAAATGTCCTGTGTCACTTGTCACCTTGTCAAGGCCTTTCCTCAAGGAGGAGCCCCTCTCTAAATGCCTTTCCCTTCCTTCACCTGCTCTTCAGGTCTGCTGTCCATCCACCTTCACTGTCCCACAGAAAGCCAGCCCCCATTTCTGGGTCAAGTGCTGCAACTCTGCAGTGATCCCCAGCTCCCTGATGGCCTGTGAGACAGGTGCTCAATAGTTATTTTCTTAAAGAATAAATGATATAAACAAAGCAGTGAGCAGGTGAACAAATGAGTTAAACAGTTGTAGAAAAAAGTCCACAGTAAAGTTCTGTTTTTCAGCAAGTCCTCCATAGCTTGCTGCTCTATTGTATAGAACCCCAGTGGGGCTAAGGTCTGATGGAAGAGAAGGACAGAGATGATGGAACAAGAGGAGGATACATCAGCCCAGGTGGGCTATGCTGCACCGCTGTAGTCATGCCTCGAATCCCTACGGCTTAGAACAACACAAAGTGATTTCATGTTCTTACCATACATACATGAGGGTGGCAAGAGGCTCTTCCCTGGGCAGGCTCCACCATGATCTTGGGCTGCCAGAAGAAAGTGCTGGGGAATCATATGTTAGCTATGAGATGCTCTAGCACAGCATGGACACACATCATTTCTCATATCCCATTGGTAGAACTTGTACATGATCCCCCAATGAGACAACCAGAGAGTACTATCTTACTTTGGGCTAGGGAGGAGGGTAAGGGCCTGGAATCCTTGACCATTGGCTCTCAACACCAAAGGCAGTATGTATAGAGAGGCCATTTATTGGGCATCTCCTACATCCTAGGTACTGGGCTGAGAACCTGAAGTGCAAGTTTCATTAAATACTCAGGGTAACACTGAAGCCAGACCACTAAAATCCCTATTTTCCAGAAGACAGCTGAAGGCCCAGACAGTCTAGGATCTGCCAAGGTTACATAGCTTGTAAGGACTGATCAGTATGGGAACTCATGCTTTTCTGAATATAAGCCAGCATGGTAAAACTCTTAGATACTAAGTGCCCGAACTGGAATCCAAAACCCACTTAGGTATCACAAAGTGCTGACATTACAATTAAATCTGAATACTGAAGTTTTAGTTTAGAAACAATAGCTGTTGGGTGTGGTGACACACATCTGTAATCCCAGCACTTGGGAGACTGAGGCAGGAGGACCACTGTCAGTTTGAAGCCAGCCTGGGCTACATAGTGAGTTCAAGGCCAGCCTGAACTACAAAGCAAAGTTTTATCTCAAATAAAAATAATAAATAAATAAAAATTTTAAAGAAAAGAAAAAGCAATTATCCAACCATTACTGCATGCTTGGGTGGTAGGGTGGCTTGGCTCATGTGAAGGGGTTTTGCATGCCCACTGTGACACACGCTAGGTCTGCCATCACTGATCCGGGCCATTACTCCCCCTGCTGCCAGCTCCCTTTGCCAATACTCCCTGTGGCCAAGGAGTACTATGGGTAGACAAAGCATCCCCCAGGCAGAGGCTCACACAGACAGGAAATGTGTCCTCAAATTGGCACATTCAATCCTAGGTGTTGCATGCTGCCACTCTGGGGATAGTAAGACCAGTTCCAAGGCCAAGTTCCCCATCCTGGGGATGTATAGAGATGAAGAATAAATCTTTGCTTACCAGGGCTTGAGTATCCTCAACTGCCTGGACAGCTCTGGGTACTTGGGGGCCACCTTGCCTAAGCCACACCTTTCAGAAAAGGATCCTTAGGGGTACTCCAAGATCTGAGAGGTAGGCAGGGTTAGGACACAGCTGTCTCTTGGGGCAGGTCCCTAGGTCCTGGCCTCAAAGCTGGCCATGCTCTGAGGAGCTGGGCTAGCTAGCACATGGCAGCCCCCTGGTTCTAGGGACAGCACCATCAGGAGTCCAGAAAAGCACACAGCAAGAGTAGGCCTCTGTGCCTAGACTGCACAGGTAGGCCTTCTGAGAGGCATGGAACAAAAGAAGGGGGTGGGGGGAACAGTGGAATTTCAGTGACTCAGTTCTGTGACTTAACCTCCTGAAGCCTCAGTTTTCTTACTTGTAAAAGGGAGGTATGATAAAGGTATAGGCCCTACCTGTCCCCAGTATACATAGTGTTCAATAATTGTAGTCATTACAATACTTATGGTATATTTCTTTGTCCGCCCGTATCCCCCACCCCATTCTTGAGGCTTAGAGCCATGACCCTACAGCTTTCCTGAGCTACGGCTGGGCCTCTTTTCACTAAGGCATGGGGAAGACCCTTGCCCCAGCTGCTGCAAAAATCAGTGAGCTAGCCGGGCGTGGTGGCGCATGCCTGTAATCTCAGCACTCGGGAGGCTAAGGCAGGAGGATTGTTGCGAGTTCGAGACCAGCCTGAGCTACAAAGTGAGCTTAAAGCCAGCCTGAACTGCATAGCGAGACCCTGTCTCAAAAAGACAAAAAAAAAATCAGTGAGCAGCCTCCACCCCACAGCCAAACCCTCAGCTGCCCTACGAGTATGAATGCCTTCCATGTGGTCTGCCCCCTCAGCCTGGCCTCTAAGGTCAGCCATCCTCTAGAGAGGATTCTCCCCAGCCTCCTATGGGTCACCCCTATATGGATGTCTCAAGTCCCTAAGTTCCCTAACATTCCTGCTCAACTCCTGAAGGGAAATGCAAGAGCTGCTCTACCACTTCTGAGCCCTCTGTAATGGCCACTGCCCCAGTCATTCAGTCTATAGCTATTTATTGAGCACCCACTATATACAAAGCGCTGGGCTAACCACTTTGAGAGAGACTGAGTTGAAAGCCCACCTCCAGAGCAACCAGTCAGGCAGAAACACACCATGCATGGTTGATGCCATCCAGCTCTATGGTTTCAGTCATAGGCTCTGAAGACCAACTGTGCCACCTGCCAGGTGAGTCACTGTGGACATCCTGCCCTCCTTCCCCTGCCTCAGTATATCTATCTGCAAAAGAAGATGTTGACAGGATATACCTCAGGGGTGGTGACAAGCTCCTGGGAACTAGGAGGATCACAGAGAGACTGGCATGGAGTGGCTGCCAAACACGTGAGCTGCATCAGTTGCCTTGACCCTAGTCAAGGTCAGAGCTCAAGGTGTGCTGTGGGTAGGGACCTCCCTCCAGGTTTCTACCACCTCATTAATCAGGGCAGACTGTCCGCCTGGCTGTAATGCCACCTGATGCTCCTGGCAGCCTGCCCATTCACCACCATGTTGTATGCAAGGACATCTGGGGACAAGGACAGGGGTGGGGGTATGGAGCTGGGAAAGCTGGCTAACTTCTAACTGGAGGACAGGCATCCTAGGACTTGAATCAACCAAAAGACACCCACACAGCTGGAGCTATCGCCACTGAGAACACAAAGGGTCACAGCTCGGCCTTCCCTGCATACAGCAGGCCCACAAAACACATCTGATACTTGTGCTAGTGGAGGGAAACAAGACTGAACTTAGGCTCTGTGCTGAGATGAGGCAGCCTGAGCTTACTTGCTATCAGAGGGGCCTGAATCTAGTCTACTTAATAGCAGGGAGCCACTAAGGGTTGCTGGGGAGCATGGGAGCCTCAGCCCACCTTTCTGCCCCATGCTTCCCACATTCAAGTGTGTTGGGGCTCTTACCTCTACCTCCACAGGAACTAGGATCCTGTCCCAGCCAGCCCTTGCTCCTGCTGCTCCCTCACTGTTATGCTGTTTCCTCTGGCTAGCTCACACTTATCCCTCTCTCCAAGGGGAGCTTAGAAGTCTCTCTGGGGTTCCCTTGTCCATCAAAAGCAACTCTTTTTATGTAGCATTATAAGTATTCCCTTCTTGACTGCTCTTGAGACTAGAGTACTCCTGGGGCAGAAGCTGAATCTGGACCCCAGCCTCACCTGACACAGGCAGGGTAGGAGATGGGTAGCCCAGTGGGCATTGTGTTATCCTAGTTCTGGCTCTGAGATGGTACAGAGGGTCAGGATGGGACTAGAAAGGGCAAGAATGAGGAGCCTGGGTGGAGGGGCATGAAGGGGGTGGCAGGAATCCACAGAATCAGTTCAACTGCTCCCTCTGCCCTCTCCTTCTGACAAAGAGAGGAGGGAATGATGGCAAGAAATGGGGATGCAGGGTCCCCAAGGTCTCATCAATGGTAGGTTAGGGCTGAGCACCAACAAGCCCTACAGAGAATCTCCTAGACCTCAGGCTTCCTGGAGGGCTCCATTAGGCCTAGGGCCCCCAAACTGGCAGCCCTGTGGTCCCTAATCCTAGTGCCTATGGGCAGCAGGCCAGGGCATGGAGAAACCAGGCAGTGAGACCTCAGTTCAGGGTTCTGGCACACTGAACAACTTTCAGGTTGGGCACTCCTCCCCAGTAGAAGGTTCTGGCACGACATCTTGCTAGAGGGGCAGAGACAGGTTTCAAAGAGAATGAGAAAAGAGAAGGGGCCTTTGTTACCTGCACCAAAAACAGCTTCTGGAAAAGTAAGGCACAATTAGGCCTGAGGCCTGGCAGATCACGTGCACCACGGAGGGCAGTTGGTGCAGTGTGCAACCACTATTATGTTATGCTGAGCAGCCTTGAATGCCAAGGCAAAAACGGACGGTGGCAAGTGGAAGCACTGAGGCAGAAGGATTCCAGAAGCTGTGACCACAGGACCCCCTGGGCGGCAGAACTTGGAGGCGCCAGGCAGGGCAGGTCTTCACCCAGACAGGGCGATAAATGAACTTGCAACGCCAGCCTCTCCCGCCCCCGCCTCACCCGGAGGATGAGCGGGTCTGGCTGCAGCCTCTCGCCGTTTTCCAGGTAATTAAGGCCGGACGGGCGCGCAGCTGCCTCCGGCCCGGGCTGGTGCAATTAAACTCGCGCGTTCGCGGCCATTAAGCATTAATGCAGCTCATTAGCATAAGAAGGCGCTTTGATGGCAGCAGCCCCGCAGGGTAGCGCGAGGGCTGGAGGCCAGAGGCCGTGGCAGCTAGAGCAGGCAGACCTGGAGCTGGCGCTTCCAGAGGCCTAGGTGGAAGAAGGTACAAGACTGGGACTTGACTTTGAGGGGAAAGAGTGTGAGGGAATAAATCTCCCCGGGATTGAGCCGGAAGGCCCACCCCAAACCGATCGCCATGAGACACACAGGGTCCCCAGCCCAGGTTGAAGCCTGCAGGTGGTTTACGCAACACTGATAATAACTAAAAGCAAGGGCAGCCTAAGCATAGGCTCCTTCTAAGCACCTAGCATATAAATTCTCTCATTAATTCCCCAAGAATGAAAGCGAGTGGGTGGGTGCTTTACTCTTCCTATCCCATGTCATAGAGATCTCTAGTAACACTACCAATGTGTGATGCGGCCAAAAGGGGAGCAAGGGGGAGGTATAGGGACTGTGGCCAGTGCCCCAACCATGGCCTGAGGGAAGCAGGCCTCAGACACCCATACAGGGGCCGGGCGTGGTGGCGCAGGCCTGTAATCCCAGCACTCGGGAGGCTGAGACAGGAGGATTGCTGTGAGTTCGAGACCAGCTTGAGCTACAAAGTGAGCTTAAGGCCAGCCTGAACTGCATAGTGAGACCCTGTCTCAAAAAAAAAAAAAAAAAAAAAAAAAAAAAAAAAAAAAAAAAAAAAAAAAAAAAAAAAAAAAAGACACCCATACCAAAAACTGGAGATGAAGATGCCCTAGGATTACTCACTGGCAGTCAAAAAAAGTGTCTTCCCAATAATAGGGGTAGGAAAAGGGGGTTTCTTCAAAAGTAGGTTTGCAGGCCAGATGTGGTAAGAGGACCTAGTAATTCTCAGTTCAAAAATCCCTAATTCTGGGGCCAGGAGATGGCTCTGTAGAATAAGTTTCCCTGGCAAACACAAGGTCTGAGTTCAAAAAACAAAACAAAACAAAAGACAAAAATCACTAATTCAGTGAGTAAACAAATGAATGCAGCAATAAATATCTCTCCAGGCAAGGCAGAATCATACTTCCTCTGTCAGGCTTTCTGGGGTGGGGGTGGGGCGCTCTGGAGAGCAAAAGGGCTAAGAGGAAATGGCAGGTGGGGCCTGAGGCAGCTGTGCTGTGCCACGACTCCAGGCGTCCCCTGGGGCACTGCCTCAAGCATTCCAAAGTCAAGGTTGTTGCCAACAGGTATCTTGAAGGCCAGGGCCAGACAGTGCTGGGAAGATAGACGCTGCCTGAGCACTGATGGGGGCTGGAAACTGCTACCCTCTGAGGAACTCAGAGAAGGTGGATGGTTGCCTGTGGCCACACAGAGAAATTAGGATGCCTGATTCTTTCAGTTAGGGCTGGCTGAGCTTTATGTCTAGATCAGTTCCAGCCGAGGCCAAGGGCTCCCAGTCTTCCATCTGAGAAGCTCTGCATCTTTTACCACGTCTGGACTTGTGATCAGTGTGCACTCCCATACATGATACACACAATAACTGAAAACTAAGCTCTTCAATGAATGCCTTTTGTCCCATGGCTACACTTCCTCAAGACAGCGATTCTAAAGCAGGGTGTGGTACACACCTGTGCCTCCAGAACTCAGGGAGGCTGAGGCAGCAGGACTGCCATGAGTTTGAGACCAGCCTGATCTACATAGGTAAACCCAGTCTCAAAAATAAAGACAGGAATTCCATCCATCCAAATCATGGCTAATTTCAACATCTGGCACACAGTAAGCTTGCACACATAAGATGTCTATCAGACAGAAGCATTATTATCAGTCACAGTGCCAAAAAAATATTCAGGCCTGGTATGGGCTTTCCTGCCTGCTTAAGCCCCCTGCCCTTTCCACTCCAGAGCTAAGCTGCCCTAGTGGGTGCAGGAAGAGGCTAGCTACCCCTCACCAAAGGGCCAGCCCACTCTTGAGCTGCCCAATGGTCTGCCAAGGTATGGGGGTGGGGGCTGGACAGCCTTCTTAAGGAGGTAGTGATAAGACAACTGCTCAGTGATGGGGAACATTTTAGAGACTGAGTACCCAAGCAGCAACCCAAAACCCATTTATTTATCACAAAGTGCCAGCACTGCAATTAAATCCGAATGCTTGCCTGCTGGGGCAACTTGGCTCACACACCAACAGATGGGGCTTTGCATGTCCACTGCCGCACAAGTGCCATAGGTTTGCCACCACTGCAGTAGCTAGGAAGGGAGGGCATAAGGGCTGCTTGCTATAAGACCACCTGCAATCTCCCTAGCCCCTGGGCCTTCTTGAACAGCAAATCTCCCAAATGCAAAGCCAACCCTGCCCCTTTGATGTGGGGCCCAAGAGCGGGGATTTTTCTCATCATTCCTGGTTCATAAATCCTGCCTTGAATTCATTTTGGTGACAAATTCCAACCTTCCCTGAGCCTTGGCTACTCTGGTCCTATTCAAGTCTGGCCTGAAGCTCATATGTGAGGAGCCAAGGATGAAACAAGATAGAGGGGCATAGGCTGCCCTAGAGCAGACCACTGGAGTGGGAGCCTTGCTATGCATTAGGGACCTGGTCTGGCCACTAACAGGCTGTGTTCCATCCTGACTTCAGTTTCTAGAAGAAACTGTAAAGTAAAAAAAAAAAAGAAACTGTAAAGTGTTTCAGGGGTAAAGAGCTTATCTAGCACACAAGAGGCCCTGGTTCCTCCATCCTGGCTGTATCCAACCTGCATGTAGAGAGGAACCAGTCTTTACCCCACAAGACATATAGGGTTGGGGAGATGGCTCAGTGGAATAAGTGCTTCCCTGGTAAGCACACGGGCCTAAGTTCAATTCCTGGTTCTGGGGGGAAAAATTATATATATATATATATATATATATATATATATATATATATATATATATATGTTTGATATTCAGCTATACATACAACACACACACTGACACATACTCAATATGCCAACACAGAAAACCTCAGACAACAACATACAAGAAGTCATAACCCATCTACATATGTCCCACCAAATACAGTCACAAACATACCATACACAGGCTCTCATACAAATCAACACACACACACACATCTTGTCACTTGGGAAGTTCCACACCAGCCCCACAAGAGCAAATCCCATGAAACAAATCATGTTCAGAGCATCAATCTGGGCCTTAATTTGGCTATCTCCTTGAGACAGGTAAAGTGAAGTCTTAACAATTGGATAAGTGAATAAATCAGTTAAGAAAATATAATTTTTAGGGACACTGGCTGCAGGCAGACAACACACTTCCCTCATCTTTTCATTTCTGAGAGCACACGGTGGTGGTGGCATGTGGTAATCAGGCACAGTATGGTGTTTCTAGTGCCACATATGTGACTTCTGTTCCAGAAATGGGCTTTCTGTGATTTTTCCATCTATTCAATCCAGCTGCTGCTCAAAGCACAGGACTGTACACTCCTTTACTTTCCATCTCCTCCCATCCCACTCTGCCCCACCCCACTTGCTTTGCTTTGGATGCCTTTTGAATGCCAATCCATCTTGGCAACTGATATCCAAGGCCTGTTTCACATAGGGTTTGAATGTATTAGAACTGAACTGTTCAAGAAGGGAAGAGGAAGGCCCAGCATCAGCAGGCAATGGCAGCTTACAGTAGGCCTTGGGAGCAGTGGAGCAGAGAGAAACTGCACTTGACGCCAACCTCCATGTCTCTAGCTAGAAAGCTGAGGAGCCAGGACAGCAGACGGTGAGTTGCAGGACCAACAAGGGGCCTCTGGGCCTGAGAGTGCATGGGCTGAGCAGGTCCTGATAAGGCTAATGTCTGACCTCCCTGAACTTGACTGCATATCTGAGCCAGATGAATGCCCTTTGCCTAAGGCCAGATTTCAGCTGGGGGCCTTGTAGTCTTCCTATGCAAACAAAGTGGCCTCTTGCTCCCCCAGCAAGCAGGACACTCACCCCAAGCCTTATTAGAGGTTAGTGGCAATGGGGAAACATTCCTTGGGGTCTGCCAAGTAAAGAGGATTAGCAAAGTTAGAAAGTGACTGCCCAGTCCAATAAATCACCCTGAAATCTTACTTTAAAGCTTACCCAAGAACTGGTTTTCCCCTCTCTCAAGCCCTATATAAGTTGACAGGAACAAAGATGCATGCTCCATGGCACTGAGAAAAGCAGGATGTGAAACAGTATATACAGGAGTAAGGTGTATGTAAACAAAACAAAACACCCAAGTGATGAGAGAGACACTGTGGCTGCCTGTGGATGATTTTTTTCTCCTTTAAAATAAAAAAATGTGTTTGGTACAGGGTCTCACTATACAGCTCAGACTATTTAGTGATCCTCTTGTTTTTAGCCTAGCCGGCACTAGGATTACAGGCGAGCACCACCATACCCAGACTCGGTGGCCAGCGCAGGTGTGGCACGTGGCATGAAGTCAAATCCTGCCTAAGCAGGTGCTTAGTCCACTGAGCTATCTCAAAGGCCCTTTTTTTGTCTTTTTGAGCCAGGGTCTCACTATGCAGTTCAGGCTGCCCTTGAGCTCACAACATAGCCCAGGTTGGTCTCGAACTCACAACAATCCTATCTCAGCCTCCCACAGTACTTGTTTCACCATATCCAGCCTCCCAGCCCCTTTTTTCTTTTTTAACTTGTCATATTTTCCAAAAGTTCCATAATTACCCTATCTTCCTTTAATAGTGAGGGAGAGATATTAAAACACCAAGTACCTTACCAAACAAAATATATAGCATGACTCCAGATTTCGTATTTGTATACTTATCATAAATTGCTTACCATATCCACAGAAAATATACTAATAGTTAAGTCCTAGTGGTGGGATTATACAGACTTTTTGCTGTGTTCTTCTCTTCTTTTTTTTTTTTTTTTTTGGTGGAACCAGGGATTGAACTCAAGCCCTTGCTTTCTGGAGAAGCGCTTATTCCACTGAGCCATCTCCCAGGCCCCGTGTTCTTCTATTTTTTTAAGACACAGTCTTGGTATGTTGCTGAAGCTTGTCCAGAGCTCAGGGGCTCAAGTGATTGTCTTACCCAGGGCCCAGAGTAGCTGGAATTACAGGCACCCCCACAAGGCCTAGGCCTTGCTCTTCTATTTATCAATATATCAATAATTAGATGATCTTACTAAAACAAAATATTTAGGACTGGAAAGGCTGTTCTGATTCATCCCACTGCCATGCTCCTGGTATTCATGCCCTGCCTGTGGTCCGAGTAGAGAGGCTAGAGGCCAACTTAATAGATGCATTGCCTTCCTGCCAAAATCCAAGCGCCAGTGAATTTAGCAGCCTGCCCAGTACAGGTAGGAAGGTAGGAGGAGCAGAGGTCAGCTGAGTCCATGTATCTTAGAGACAGGACAAAAACTGGCCCTGGAGTGAACAACTGGGAACACAAGGCACGAGAAAGCCCCAGGGAGAGGGCAATGTTGGCAGGAGAGCTGGGTTGGGCTGGCAGCTAAGTTCCGGAAAAGGCTGCCCCTAGGGCAGGCGGGGCGCCCGGGCCTAGGAGTTGGGAATGTGCCTTCTGGCCAGTGGGCCCTGTGGCTGCCAACTAGGGGAGGCCGTGCTCCTGAACTGGAGGACGCAGCTGGAGCTGCGGGGTTCAAACCTGGCCCCAGGATAAGGGGGGGCGGGCAGAGTAGCGAGCCGGAGCTCTAACTTTCAGAGGCCCTCCAGGAGCAGGACGTAGGGCTCACCTCCCCATTATCCTGGCCTCCACAAGCCACTTCCTGAGTCCAACCCACACAGGATCTCACTACGGTCCCCAAACATACAGGGAGGAGGAGGGGACCGTGCCCAACCCAGTTGCAGCACCGCTGGGCCCCCAAGGCCGCAGCCTACCCTTCGCCTAAGGGGGGGTGGGGACTGAGTCTCCATAGCCCCACCCCGGCCGCGCAGAGCATGCTGGGCCGGCGCTGCCATGGTGATGCGAGTGGCCCGCCCACCCTGTCCCCAGCGCGGCTACGCAGCCCAGAGACACCAGCCCCCTCCCGGCCCTGCACTGCGGGCCGCAGCCTGCCCGGTGGGCTGCGGGGCGAGGAAACCCCGGGTGGCCAAGATGGTGGGCGACGCTATAGGGGAGCAGAGAGGTGGGGAGGGCAGGAAGTGTGGGCGCTCGCTCTCCCGCCACCCCCTCTCGAGGTCGGGGCAAGAAAAGGAAATGGCCCCGGAGGCGATCGCAGAGCTGCCCTTGTCTAACCCGACAGCTCCGGCGTAGGCCTTCCTGGAGGTGAGGCCTCCTCAGCACCCATGGGTGGGCCGGGTGGAGACTGCCTCGCCGCGATGTACGATGTGATATGTAAACCCCAAAAAAGCATGCCCACCCTCCCCCTGCGCAACGAGGCCCGCTTCCTAGTTCTCTCCATTCCAACCTAGTACATCTCCACCAGCTTAATCGGGCAGCCTGGCTACCCAGGCCCTCGAGAGGGTACTCTTAGCGTGGCTGCCTCTCCCATCTGAGCCCCAAAGTACTCCCAGGGCTGAGTGTAAGTCCCCGCTTTCCCGGGAGAACCAAGGAGTTGAACTCCCCAGGGAGACCCTAGTTCCCTCTTACATACTTATAGAATGACAGAGATTACACCCTGACTGGGCCCTAACAGACCTACGTGTGAGCGACTGCCCAGATTTGAGCATACAAGCCTAGATCTGTTGAAGGATCGAAGCCGTACTGCTGAGACTTTGCTTCTGACTGCTGTGACTCCAGATGCCTGTCACGCTGAATGGCACTCCCTGCTTCCTGGCCGCCCAGCCACGGCTGTTCCAGCCACCTATGTCTGGCCCAGAGCAATGGCCTGGCCTCCCATCCTCTCCCCACCCCCTCCCGCCTACCACAGGCCTAGCTTCCCTTTTGAATCGACAATCTGCAGCCACACAAAGCCCTGTTTGTTTGCTTTCTCTGCTTTTCCCTCTGGATCCGATGTCTTTCTTCCATACCTGAACCGCTGGGCTTCCTTTCCAAGCAGCGTGCCCACCCAGCTGATGGCAAGGAGGAACAACCACTACAGCAAGCCCTGCCTCAGGGCCACTATCATTTCTTGTATCCACTTCTCCAGTGCAAGGGGCTCCTAGCCCAGGTGGCCTGATCCACCACAGGGGCTGAGCTCTTCCACCGGGTCTCAAAATGTAGGTGCCAACTGGGTGGAGCAGGAGAGATGCCTGGGGCAGGGGGAGGAGGGGAGGAGAAGCTCAGCCATCCTCTCTGATCCTTTTGTGAGCAAGGCTTGTTTTGTTTGTCAATCAGAAAGGCTGCCCTTGCCTTCCTAGAAACCTACAGGCTTCCAGGAGTAAAGAGAGGATTTGGAACAAGGGTCCGGGCCTGCAGGGCTCTATCCCTTTCTGGATGTCCTGGGGGCCCCTCTTGGTAAGAAGGCACCAATCTGGGCAGACACCTGGGCAGGTTCCCCTACTTGGCAGATAAACATTTAAGTGTCTCAGGAAGCTCTGCACAGTCCATCTGAGATGAAGCAGAGCTTTCACAGGCAAAGAAAAATAAACACCCACATTCCACACCACCTTCTCTACCTGCAGAGTGAAGCTGCTCTCTCTCCCTGTTCAAATAAAGAAACCCAACATTGATATGGTACAGAGATACAGAAATCTGGCCTGACTCACTCTGCTGAGAGCTTTTATTGAATCCAGTCACACTGGGTGGCCCAGGCAGGTCCTCACCTCCCTGGGGCTCCCTTCTTCCACTCCCACCTCCTTCAGTGCTGAGTTTAATCCCTACAGCCACTCCAGGATGAAGGCATGATTATGTCCATTTGACAGACAAGGAAACAGGAGGCTCCAGGAGAGAAAAAGCCACAGAAACAAATGCTGTGTCCGAACTCAGCATATGGCTAACTACAAACCTTAAAAAACTTCCCACTAGGTCACAGTCTTAATTATTTCCTAAATGGATGACTGATTACCATGAGGAAAGTGAGCAGCAGGCATGGCCAGTTTTGAACCCCACAGATGTAATCTCCAAATGGGCTCTGCCATTTGGTTGCTTGCTGTGTGACCCTAGGCAGGTCCCTTCACCTCTCTGACTTTCAATTTCCTTGATAATCTGTATAGAGCAGTTAGGGAAGCCTGGTGTGGTGATGACATACACCTATAATCCCAGTCCTCAGGATGCTGAAGCAAGAGGATCTCTGAGTTCAAGGCCAGCCTGGCCTTCATCAACCCTGTTCCAGAAGAAAATAAAAAGGCTTAGGAAGGGTCACACAATGCCTGGTACAACAGCAGGTAGTCATTAAATGATGGGTTTTCTCTATAATCCTATCAGTATCCAAAGAGACAGGCACTCAAGTAACAGAGGAATCAAGCCTTTCGTATCTTTGCTTTTACCAGCCGGCTATGCTCATAGACACTCCTCATCTCTGGTCCTCTGGAAAGCTCAGGCAAGGCCATAGGCTGCTAAGCTGAGCTTGCAGGGGTCCTGTCCTGCCCAGGAGACAAGGGCCTCTGAGTTTTATTTTGCCAGGGTGGGACTCCAGGGGACACTGTCACCCCAAGGAAACAAAGCCGGTTCTATCCATGTCCTACTGGACTCAAAAAGAGAGCTACTGAAGTCTAATTTGGCAAAAAGTTCTGGTTTTAGTGCTACTTTGGGCCACAGTGGGGTTTTCTGTGTTTGTCTCAAAGGTATCATAAACTGGATTCTTTCCCATCTCCCCCACCCATGTGCCTGAAATGAAAACATTGTTCTTCCTCTCTTTTCTGTTTCTCTTTCCCACCTACCAGAGGGAGGCAGATAGAAGAAAGTAGGCTGAGCCTCAGGCCAGGACAGTGCCCAGGAGAAGGTCCTTCCCACACCCACTTGACTTCTGCTCAGGCCTCCACACCATGGCATGCTGGGAGGTGTGTTCTCCCAAACTACATAGGAGAGAACATCTGCCTCCCCCCCATTTCTCCCCACCTCTAGAAGCTGCTCCCTGGTATCCTGAGGCTGGGTCTGTTGGGGGTGGTTTGTCTCCCAGGCACACAACAGGTGCCTAGCTGCCTGCCCCACCCACAAACACCATCCACTGTCTGCCTCTGACAAAAAGGCCTGGGTCATGCCTTCGGCTAAAAACCCTCACCAACCCTGCTGTCCCTGAGGGAGTGCAAAGAAGCCAGCACTTTGCACTTTCCTTTCTCAGCTTCCAACACAATTAGAGCTAATCCTCCATCGTGATTACTCTGCAATCACTCTGTAATGCCTATCAGACTGGGCACTTCCAAAGAGGGAGCTGTGTCTGCTTAGCTGTTCTTATTCCCTTCAGCACAATGGGCTTCCTGGGTGAGATGATTCATGATGTAGACCTGTCCTGTGCATCATAGATTTAGAAACATTCCTGCCTCTGCCCACCGGATTCCAATAGCATCTCTCCAATTGAAATAACCAAAGATGCTTCCAGATATGGCTGTCCTAGGGATAAAACCATTCCTAGGGAGAACCACTGTTCCACAGCCTGGCACAGCGCTCCCCAGAATAAGAAAATGTAGGATTCTGCACCTATCTGATGATTATTTATTTTTTGTGGGTATTGGCAATTGAACATAAGATCTTGTACTTGCCAAACAGGCACACCACTGAGCTATGTCCTCAGCCCAGTGATTTTTATTTTATCTCTTACCATAATCATATACAAGTTTTATTTTTTCCTATCAGACTAGAATCTTCAGAAGACAGCCCATGGGATGGCCGTGTAGAAGTGACTGCTCCTATCTCCTTGCTGAAGGAATAATTACCAGCATATCAAAGAACAGGACTGAAAGCTAGTTTGGTTTCTCTACTTTCCTTATAGTAGCCAGCCTGGGCAGCTGGGTGACCCTACAGGAGCAAAGCTCCTCTTGGCCTCAGGGGCTCTCTAGTCATAAATGTTCTTTGTGCCATTGGACCAATGCAAAGTTCACAACTTCACATCACTAAGGAGCTATTGCTCCTCAGAAGAAATCTTACAGGTAGTTTTTGACCTTACATTTACATTTCTTTGTCTTTTTTTTATTGGTACATTTTAGATGTACATATTGATACCATCATAGGAATTTGTACCTGTACATTAGATCTTGCTTTTTTCCCATTCTCCTCCCTTCCCTCCAACCCTCTTACCTCCTTCATTTACAAAACTTTGTTCCCACTTTCTTCTTTTTTCTCTTCCTACTTCCTTTCTCCCCTCCCCCCTTCCTTGTTCCCCTTCTCATTTGAACATTTTCATTTCCCAATATCTACTATAAATTTTGGTCTTTATTTACATTTTGGTTTTTTCAGGCCAGAGAATTTAAACATTTTTGTCTGATTTATTTCACTTAGAAGTATGGCCTCAAGATGCATCTATTTAATCCATAGTACGCACTACGCAGAGTGCTTTATTTTTTTTTTTTTTTTTTTTTTTTTTTTTTTT
>PVKA01024672.1:0-33931 GCA_004027165.1 Ctenomys sociabilis | reverse complement strand
TATTACGTTTAAGTACTCCTTCCCTAATTTATAAATATTTTGAAGAGGAAACTCAGGGAAAACCACTGCTCTAATCTTCATTACAGGCAGAATGTGTACTACTCAGTAAATAGTTTAGGTTTATCAAATAATAATATAGATTTTCATATATGTCTAAAGCACTTTGCATTGAAAATGGTCTTAAAAGTGATAATATCACAGATTTTATCCTTCACTAAATTTTTGAATTTATAAAATTTAAGGATTAACTATTTTCAGAGGGTGTGTGTGTGTGTGTGTGTGTGTGTGTGTGTGTGTGTGTGTGTGATTTTGGAAACTACTCTTGTACACACAATCTACATGCCTTAGTTTTTGTGGTGTCAATCTTTTCTGGAGGCAGAAAATATATAGGAAATGTTTACTTCTTTTCACATTTCAGATCATCAATGGCTTATATTATAAAATGGCCATACTTTTCAAGAAAGATAAACTAAAGTTATAATTTTGTGTAGAATTGATTATCTCAGAAACTTTGATGATAATGTAAGCTAGTCACTTTTCCCACTCACAGAACTGTAACATAAACTAAATGCACACAAGCAGGAAATCATTAAAGTTTGTGTTTCAGCATGGTTATAGGTTTTGGCTTAGTTTTTTTTTTTTTTTTTTTTTTTTTTTTTCCTCTGAAGTTGCTACACTTTGTATTTCACCCTAGATCTGTATGGTATTTGATATAATAATAGGGTGTTTGGTGAATTATATGCATCAGGACAGACATAAGTTAGCAAGATTTCCCCAGGTTTCTACCCTTCTAGCTATTCAAATTTACTGTGAAATCCAGGAAATCTTTGACAGTGCATGTAAATGTTTACAATCAATCTCAACTTACTATTTTAGTCTCTGCATGGGCTGCCATTCTGAAAAGAAATTATTCTTCAAGATTGCTTATAGTGGGGCCAGGAAGATGGCTCAGTGGAATAAGCCCTTACCTGGCAAGTGCAAGGGCCTGGGTTCAATCCCTAGTTCCGCTGGAAAAAAAAATTGCTAATAGTAACCAAAAATCTTAGTGGTGAGAAAGATCTGAATAATATAAACAATTCTGATACTCTGATGTGATAATTCAGAAATATATGAAATATTATCTGAATAAACAAAAGAGAATATGGAAAGAAGAGATGGTGGATGGAAAGAAATTTTCCAGTTAGAATCATAATTTACAGGAAAGCATTATTTTAAAAGAAGCCTAAATCTCATGAAGGATACACTGGTGGATTTCAGTATAACTCTCGCCCACAGATAGGAGTCACTCCAAAAGTGTCTTTAATATTGTTGCTGCTGTTTTAGAAGCATATAGTTTATTTAATGTGGAGATTTTGTTCTTCCGTTTGCAACACATTTCACATACCCACACTGCATCTTGTAAGTACTATATCTATGTTTCCTGGCCAGTGTCTACCTCTAAGCATGTGCTCCGCACTAATCACTTCAAGAATATGTGCAAATCCAGAGGAGGGTCCATGCAACAGAAATGCCACGAATCTAAGAGAGGGTCCAAATTCCTGCCTTGGATTCTACAGGCTGATTTAACTAGGGTTAAAATCCTTGATCATTCATTTTTTTCTACTGCTACAAGGAGTACTTGATAGATGTTGAAGACTAGGTTACTATCCCATGCGTCAAAGGGAGAGTCTAGTTCTCGGCTAGTTACAAAGATCTATTTTCACTCAGTAAAACACAAGTATGTCACAGGTGGGTTCAGTTACCTTACTACTTAGCTGAGAATGATTTTGTGTAAGTAAGAGAAAGGATTTAGAGGGCTGTGATGCCATTCTGTGGGCCTTAACATGTACTTATCTGCTTCAATGAGTGGTCATTATGTTTGAGGTTACTAAATTTCCTTTTAACTTTAAGGAAACTTAAGCAGTGGAAACTTACCCATTATTTTAATCAAAATCCAGGTAAAATAATATTTCTCATATTCTAATATCTCAGTGAGCCTTAAATAAAGCAAGTGCTGTGTTAGAAAAATTAGTTAATATGAAAGTCGTCACTGCGAGAGGTGCTATGAAACCATCCATCCTATTCATCTCCACTGCGATCTATTTCAGAAGTGCTTATCTTGGCTGCTATTATTACAATCGCAGAACATGACAGCAGGCTGCAGATCAGAGATAAAACCCGAGGCTTCAGAGGCAGCTGGAACTAACACAGCTTAGAGTGTCATGGTGTCTAGCTTCCTTTTCTTCAGCAGCCTCTGACAGCCAGCTATAGAAAACATTGTGAGCTGAGAAAAATTTTCTTCTTCCAATCTCTGTACTTTCTTTTCAGTTTTGGCTTCCTTGTTCTTCTAAAGGTTTTCCTCTTCTCTCAATCAAGAAGAGAAGCCTCCAATCCTGCTCGGTGAAAAAATAAGCCTCATAAATAACAATTTATCTTTTATTTTTTATTTTCTAGGAAGCCATAGACAGGAGAATGAGGTCTGTAATCTGAGAATAACATCTGCAAGGCAACTCTAGGAGAAGTCAGAATAATGGTGCTGTGAGTGACCAGTAGCAACAACTGTGTACTTATAAGGGACCTATGTATTGTTCAACTGGCGGGCACCAAGGTCTATAACCACATTTTTTCTAAGGGCTGCACTCAGCTCAGTGCTGGCCACACTAAAGAGCTCATAAATAACTTGGACCAGGAAATTGGAAAATGATGACTACACAAATACAAAGAGAATTTTTATGTTTTCCAGAACCAAATGGCATCGACAGTTCCTTCTCCTTATTCATAAGTCATTGTTCTTCAGAGAGCTGTGAGAACTTTGTGATGGGGTAAGTCATATTTGATGAAGGCAAGTCTCACTGCATCAGCTAAAGCTGCATGATTTGCCTTTGTCCCTCCCATATTTAATTTTTAACATTCCTCTGCATTCCAGCAGTACACTAATTTTACCTGTGGTATTTGTTAGGCAGTCAGGTAATCAGGTGAATTCCAAATCCAACACAAATGGCTAATTGATACCTCAAGTTAACCAACACTGATTAATGATTTAAAAGTGCGTTTAGCAAAACAAATGCATTTCCAATTCATTTTAAAGGTAGGTAAAAGGAGTGGAATTTGCGCTTCTAAAAAGAGGGGAATTCTCCCTATGAAAACTCTAGACAACATGAAGTCAAGTACATATGTCCAGTGCATATAGCTTGAATGGTTGCTGCTCTGAAATGCCCTTATATCTGTGGAAGAAATTATGAATGGCTCTGAAGGACAAAAATGATTTGAGGCTGGTAGATAGCTCAGCTGACTGAACTGTGTATGAAGGCAGAGGGACCTGGATTCGATCCCCAGTGTTTCATGCCAGACCTGCCTCTAGGGGAAACCTGAGACAGTGATCAAGACTGGGCATGGTGCTCTGGCCTGTAATCCCAGTGCTTGAGAGGCTGAAAACAGAAGGATTATGAATCTGATCTTCATAATGAGACCTTATAGACCATGTACTAAATACATAAACATGAAAATAAAAAATAAATAAAATCATGATTTCATGATGATTGAATAAGTAATACTTTCCTTATTGTGTTAATAGCCATTTTGAAAATAAATCAATGAGCACTCAAAAGGACCTGAACTGTATTGGATTTTCCTCCTCCCGTCTCCTTTCCCGTGCTGACTCTATCATTGAAAATAGTTTCTGGGAAATTTCGTTTTTCTGTTTTCATCTTTAGACCTTTAATCTATTTTGACTTTACTTTAGAGAACGACAATAGATCTGGATCTAGTTTTAGTCCTTGGCATGTGGAAAGCCAGTTTTTTCCAGAACCATTTGTTTAAGAGGCTGTCTGTCTTCCAGTGAACATGTTTGGCCCCTTTGTCAAAGAAAAGGTGAGTAAGTGTGCTTGCAGTTGTATTTGCATCTTCTAATCTGCTCCATTGATCCTCAAGGTTCCTTGCTGATTTTATAACAGGAGCTTTGCAGTATAATTTCAAGTCAGGGATTGTAATGCCTCCTGCCTGGCCTTTTTGCCCAAGATTGAGTATTTTCCCAAAAGAAATAAAAACATCGTACCATAGTTCTATATTTGCATGTATATTTATAGCAGCACAATGTATCACAGCCAGTTCTTGGAAACAGCCACAGTGCTCATCACTGGAGGAATGGATGGAAAGGCAAGGTACTTTTATACAATGGAGTACTGCTGAGCTATAAAGAAAGACAGATTCGTTAGGTAAGTGGATGCAACTAGAGGCTATACTCATAAGTGAAATAAATCAGACCCACTTGTACAAATATATTGTCTCTCGAGTGTAAGAATCTCAAACAATAAATAAAACCTGAAAGACATAATAGATATCATAAAATGAAAAGAAAATGAATGTAAGGATTAAACAATGAAGATGAGAGAAAGGAAAATAGGAATAAAACGAGAACATGCAAGTATATATACAGGATATCCAAGATGATTCTACTAATAATTTAAGTCAGGATTTTGAAAATAGCAGTTAAGATTCAGAAGTTTTCACTTTGACTATCTCTGCATGCCGATAGCTTCAATCAGAGCAACTACATAGAGGACAGCTATGTGTGATACAAAACCTTTGGTTGAATACCTCTCATCTTGATCTTCCAAATGTGCACTGCTTCTAGTGTCTTGTCAGTTATTTTGCTCTCTTTGAAATAAATTTAAGAAAAGGAGACAAGGAAAAGAATGTTTTCTTGGACTCAAGCACTAATATTCAATTATTTGTCCAATCTTGCATAACTATAGCTGCTAATCTGAGCAACAGATTTGATGAGAAACATAGATAATAGAATAGCTATTGTTAATTAACTATTCCTGTTTTGAAAATCTTAACATATGTATTGTTGTATGCTATCCTGTTTTTGTCTCTTTTTTCTATTTGTGTTTGCTTCTTTTTTTACTCTTCAAAAAAAATAGAATGGAATTTTAAAAAAATTTAGGCAATTGTTAGAAATAATGAAGTATTTTATCACCTGGCTTCAAATCTTTTAAAGACAGCATTGTTAAAATAGAATTTTTAACAGAGGTTTTTTCTTGTATGTCATAGAAACTTCATATTTATTAAAAATGTTAGCCTCTCATCTTCATTTTTCCCATCTGTTGTCTTACTGTCAGTGTTCTGTAATACAAAAGATTATTTTGTCTAACATGTTTTTCTTCTAATTTGTGGACTCTGTTTATCAAACATCGTTTTAATTTGTCAAAATATTACTTATTTAGGCCTTTTTCTACCAAAATATTCAATTATTTATATTTTTAAGAATTCCTGCCAAGCTGCTGTTAGAGGTTACCTCTTTTACAGCCCTTAACAGGTTAAATGTGTACTTAGAGTGAATGGATTAATAAACAAATCAATGCTGAAAGAAAAACAATGTAGATGTCACTGTAATCATATGGACTGAAACCAGAACAAAAATCCTGAAAACTGTAACTGTTTTTTAAGATAATTATTGCAAGGCTCCTGGGTTGCTTTTGTTATAAACACAGTATCTTCTTTGTTCCAAAAGAAAATCAGAAAGTCTTAACCTCAGTCAAAATGATTTTTTAAACTTTTGAAACAAAATAAGTGTAGTGATGTGTGACTAAGTCTGAGTGATACTTTCAGGATTAAAAATATTCATTAATAACGGAAAAAGGCTTGCATAAGAATGAATTAGTGCCCCATGCCAGGATGCAATGCCTATATTCTGCAACATGCCTCAGTGCATTTCATTTGTTTCTATTTCATAGCTACTCTGAGCTGGGACAAGGAGGTCCCCTTCAAGTCCCCGTGTTCCCAAGTCACCCTAGAATTCAGACACTATCTTCAGTTTATAATGAGATTAAAAAGTAAAATTACCTGGTTCCACTAGTAGGCTTAAAAATGAGCCCAGTTGTGTTATAATCTTGTGAAAGAAAAGCCCTGAATCTCCAGCTCCACAGGCTTTTTTAGGTATTTGAGATTCCAGCAATAAATCCAGTACCTTTGGGTTTAAGAACTGAACTTTTAAAATTCTCATGGGAGATACTGCATATTAAAATATAACCATTTAATAAAAATAATGATGGTTGCTAATATTTATTGAGGGCTTAAGATGTGCAAGAAACTCTTCTAAGCTTTATTGTTATCTCCTTTAATCCTTACAATAACCCTGTGAGGTAGGTTTTACTATGATTCTATTTTACTGATAAAGAAACAGGGATTTCTTCCTGTGCATTTAAGGAACCGTCCAGTGTCACAGGTAGTGAATGATGACTTAAGACTTGGTACTGACCCTGTACTCATATAGGTACCTACAGTACAATAGGCAGCATATGTCAAAAATGTGCAAACTGTAATGGAAACTCTTATTTCATCCTAGAAACTAGCTTCAGTCTGCTAAAGAAGCAAAGACTAAGCACAGTGTGGTATTAGAGCTGGAAAGGAAGACTCTAGTAATGGTAGTGGATGGAAGCTGCTATTTAGTGTCTGCCTAGTGCTATTGGAACACAACCTGACTGGGCCAGTCAGAGTTTGAAGCTCATACAAGCAGTTTCATGCATGCAATCCTCTCCATCCCCTTACCCAGGTGTCTCTTGATAGCTTGTGAATGTCTGCTTCAGGGAGATGTGGTACTCTGTGGTGAACACTTGCACATTTCTTCTATCTTTTGCACACACGTTTGCATCAAAAAGCCAGCACTCAGGAGGCTGAGGCAGGAGGATTGTTGTGAGTTCGAGACCAGCCTGAGCTACAAAGTGAGCTTAAAGCCAGCCTGAACTGCATAGCGAGACCCTGTCTCAAAAAGACAAAAAAAAAAAAAAAAAAAAAAAAAAAAAAAAAAAAAAAAAAAAAAAAAAAAAAAAAAAAAAATGAAAAGAAAGATTTCATCATCTATTTTATGTTGGCCATGAACAATCAATATGGCGCCATCACTAAATACTTCAGTTTCAATTTAGTCATTAATGAGTGAAGCATTATATGCAGTTAAAAGGGAATGGAGAAAATAGGGTTGTGAATTAAACTGATAAAGGTACCTTCCCAGGTCTCACAACTTCCTGAGTGTTTCTCTGCAGATTTACAATTCTAAAGGTAGAAAACATCGTGGTGTGGGGTTTGCATCAAATGGGATTTGGAGTCTGGCTTACTCTGGCCTAAAAAGGAATGCTAGTTAATGTACTGTGAAGCAAAAATACCAAGGGGCAGGTTTGATTAATTTCTCTAACTCAGCTCAGAGAGAAACTAAGGGTTAAGAATGTTTAGCAGTTTCTTGCTAAATAGAAAACCTAAGATCTGGAAACTAGTCCTGAAGTTACACCAACATCTCCTCAGCCTCCTCAGTGCTGCTAGCAGCAATAGCAGTCAGAGCAGTCATGGTGGTCATAATTCTTCATACAGTATATATATATTACAAACTAAATGCATAATTAAAGTGTGAATCATTCAGTGTCTGAACATGCCCTGTGGCTCTAGCAAGCATCCTAGATGAATTAAGACAATGCTGAATTTAACAGTCTCTTCAGAGGTCCACAAATTTTTAATCTTATTTTAGTATAAAACACTATGTGTTAGCTTTACCTCTAAATAAATGTAGACTGGTGCATAATCAGCATTAAATGAAAGTTGGTACTTTAATACAACGTCATTAATACAGTTTCTAGCTTGTCTCATTGCTTCTTCCTACAATCAGATTTTCGACATACTGACCTTGTCTTTAAGGTTATTTTACTCCTACATAGTTTTTATACATCTACCCAAGAATGCGTTTATAGAATATCCAAATAAATTCAGGATCATGTGACAATATTGTTCAATTTCTTATAATTGCTGAGAATTGTCTTAAGTATACCTATGTTATATGGCTATCATGAAAAGTAAAATAAAATGTCACACTTTCGGTCTTCATTTCAAAAAATAGCTGAAATTAGAAACTGAAGAATTTTATGGTTGTCTAGGCAAAAATATTTTATTTAAACGAGGCACCATTTCTAGCATTTCAATGGAATACCACTTGTGTAACTACTGCTGTATCACCTAAATAATAGTGTTAAGACATATTTTAATCTATTTCATTAAATAAATTTATCCGATAAAGACAAAAAAAAAAAAAAAAAAAGCACCATCAAAGAAGCTGTTTTAGAGAGTATTCATACATTCTTATGTGAGGGATTCACAGGTTAGCCCAAAGGATATTCATTATCTACAGAAATATAAGTAGTATCAGTCCTTAAGATCTACTATAAGGTTGGAATATAGCCAAGTGTAAGTAACTATTTTATGCTCTGGAAGTTTCAGAAAAATAGATACAAAATTTTAGGCAAAAAGTAGTTGTGGAATCACATTTTCATGATGGGCTTTGGTTGTTATTCTGCTTTTCTTTGCCCTTTGTGGATAAAGGAGATCAAGGGTTTGTCTTCTGTCCTGCAGTGATAAGGAAATATGGAGTGTGGAGTCTGCAGGACAGGCTGGCATCTCTTCCCAATTTCTGCTTGACCAATATGATGTTCACAATCCACAAATCTGTCCCAGGTCTTAGTTGATTGTCTTAATTATGTTTCTTATTTCTGGGACCAAATGTCAGGCACCCATAAATTAAATAGCAAAGGCTTGTTTTAGCTCAGTTTGTGGAGGTTTCCATCCATATTCAGCTGACTTTCAGGCAGGCTGCCATGGCAGAGGACATGGTTGAGGAGGAGGAGTCCATAGCAGCGCTGGCAGGAGGAAGCAGCAGTGAGCTTTCTGGGTGTTGATCTTGTCCAGGACACAAACCTATTAGATGACGTCACCAACATCTGGGTTAGGGGACTTCCCATAGTGTACATGTGGAAGGATGTCAAACCAGTCAGGGAGCTTATCTAGTACCATGTATCCTTAATCCCAGCATCAGAATCCCATGATCCAGCCACCTCTCTCAAACCCTACTGATGGACACATGAGGCTTTGGAGGGACATTTGGATGCAATGTATCCTATGGTTCATCTCTTAAGTATTTAGCTCATAGTCAAGTATGAGGACTTAAGCTCAAGAATCACACATTAAGTGTCCATTCTTTGGGACAGTACTTCTTAGACTTTCTAGGAAGAAAGTCTAAGAAGTACTTTCTTGACCATTTGACTGCAAGAGATCTGAACTAGATAATCATCTCAAGAAATTTTCTGATGTAGCAACAAGATTACTTCACAACTGAGTGCTAGACAGACAAAAGTGGGGAGACATGCATCAAAGGGAGCACCTGAGAGCCCAGAACACTTACATTTTTTTCACGTAGATATTGTGGAAGGTGGGTTATGAAAGTAAGCCTCCCATGTTACCCCATATTACTTATGAAGTCTATATGTAGTGGTTTCCAGCTTTTCTTCATCAGGTATGATAAGAAAAATAAAAAGATAAAGAGAATATAATGCCTATGGCATGACTTAGTATGGTCTCTAAGTCTAAAATACAGCCCAGATTAGATGCCAGTTAAAAAATCCTATAGTTTTTGCTTTCATTTGTTTGTGTAGAACAACAGGATTTGAAGTGACATGTTAAAAAAGGCCAACAGCTTCAGGGGCCCTAAGTAGCTTCTGTCAATCCACAATTTAATGGGTTAAGTGTAAGTGAAGTAGCAATGCATAGATTATGTCACCCTTAATGAAGATGTGAGTTCACAGAAGTTTAAGAAACTCCATCTCCAAAAACCCTGCTGACCTTCTATTTCTGTATATATGCATTTATTTGTTGTATTTCAATATGTGGCATAATAACCAGTCAAATCAAATAAATACTTTATTTTTTAAAATACATACTTTAAAAAAATCTTGCTCACAGTGATGCTTTCGGTCATCTTTGTGCCCTGGGGATTGAAAGATTAATCAGGATCTTCAGAAATAAAAGCCTATTTGGATGCCTTTGGCAACCATGCAAAACACTTCTTTTCTTTAGAATGTATTAGATGGGAACAATAACATCTGTCTATTGTATTTTGCTATTTGCCACATCTATCCAGTGTCCTAAATGTTCTACCTGTTGCAATTTAATCACAGCCCAAATGTCATTAGCTATCAGAGAATGAATTCTCTTGATTTTACCAGCTTCAGTTGATGCTGTAATAGATCCTCATTCCAAGTCTCTCACCAGGTAGTGTGAGAAATTGACATATCTTACTAAGGGAGAGAGAATCAACAGAAAGGCTGAAGCAATGATTTTTGGATGCATTTATCAATGAAAGAGATGAAAAAATATAAGCAGTTATGAGGAGTAACATGAAGAAAAAGAAACAGTGTTTATTACAAACCCATAGGAAATAAGAAATTTCAAAAGTTTAGGTTTGGTGTTCAGTGAGTTTGCTTTCGACTTTGTAGAAGAGTTCTCCCTTACAGCAACATAGCATAGAGCAGAGAAAGAATTTAAGAATATGTGCGTGCTGGGCACTAAAGTAAAGGAACTGACTTTTAGCAAAGTTGTGCATCTTAAAGACAGATTTTTAAAGTACCTATTTAAAAAATAAAGTATCTATTTGCTTTGAGTGGTTATTATGCCACATATTGAAGTACAACAAATAAGTGCATATATACAGAAATAGAAGGTCAGCAGGGTTTTTGGGGATGGATTTTCTTAAAAACTGTTGTAAGCTATGTATCCCTGGAAATGGAAACTTAAGACAAGGTTGTAGTATGTGGGAAATAGTAGAAAGCATGAACAGCTTGAGATGGTACCCTGTATAGAACTCATGGGGGTGGCCCTGTTGCTTGCTGGTTCTTTTCTTGGGAGTGAAAGTCCATCTATCATCTGTTCACTCCCTGGAGGTAGACAAGATAAGATTCATAATTGGATCTCCTTTTTGAGGATTTTATGTGGAAACTTGATTAAAATCCAGGATCCACCTCAGAAGGTTATTTTCCTCAAGCCTTCTAAAGCTCTCTTTTGTGTTGTGTCCCACATGTAGCAGGACCTACATCAAATTTGACATCCAGTTCCTCTCCTCTTTTCTCTTACTAGCTTGAACTCATAGATTCATAGTCCACACATAGTGGGACTCTACTGGCCACTTGGAGGTCTTCTTGTACCAACTCCTGATGATCCTCAAATGCAGAAAGTGTGTGTAGTTACCTGGACACTGCCCTTTGTCCCTCCTGATTGTGCTGCCTATGACCACCTCAGGTGTTGCTGTACCCTAAGCACAGCAATGATTTCAGCTACATATGTAAGATTCATTCCTTGGCTTGTTTGTTTTCACTTCATGGGTTGAGATCTCCCCCACTGCAAATATTTCATTGCCATGGACTTTCCAACAGTTCCAAAACTCGCAAGGTATTTTGTATGTAGAATGAAATTTTAGAAATCCTTTTTCCTTGGTAATTCTATTAATCTTATAGAAAGGTCACTGTGATTACAGGGAGGCCTTCCATTTTTCGTTCTTTTTTTTTGTGAAACCTGGGATTGATGCACTTGTTGTTCTTTCAAGCATAAAGGAGTCAGTGCTAATTCTCTTAAGGAATACTTCTAGAAGTAAAGTATGGTTTTGTTGTGGATTTCTCTGAGAACAAAAGACAATAGTCTCCACTGCTTTGATTATTTTAGTGCATGATAGCCCTTACTTTACTATATAATTCACCATATTTTTGGAGGAAAACTGGTATGTGTCATGTTCTTTTTCCTCCCAAGTATGAAAACGAAAGATGCAAGACAAGAGGTAAGCAAGGCTGAGTGCTGAGCAATGTAAACTCAGAACCTGTGCCAAGACACTCTCAGCTGTCCCTGATCCTGTACAATCCATTCCCCCTGTCTGTCACCACATCTCTCATTATGAGGTAACATATATGAAGATGCAGGAGCCTCAGCTCCACTGTGTGCTCAAACTGTCTCCTGCTGTTTGTAGACTCCAGGGATCAAATGTTCTCACCTCTCCTGTTTAGGCCATTTTTCAGCTCTTTGGCTGCCTGAGTTGTTGCAAGGCTGGTAGAGCTCACCTCTTTGCTTTTATGTATTCTTCTCAGCCCCAAGTGCTGCTTTGGAACCCACTAAGTGAATAGCAAGCAGAAAGGAAAAGCTCCACTTGGCATTTGTACCTGCAACACAAATTCCCAAATGCCATCACCTCTGAGATGCAGCATGCTCACGCTAATCTGTAATTGGGTTGAGGGTTCAAAATCCCTTATACAATTTCCTGTTTACAAACATTTTTACAAATCTCAGTGGCAACAGAAATACATGTTGGAGTTCTAGTTGATTCTCAAGTGTCTGTTTTCACTTGTATTACCACAGAACCCAAATGTGTTTGTTTGCCAAGGTTGTAGATGGTTCCTGCAGAAAGAGAAGTCCACACACAGCATGTGGTTTCTGAAACTAGGTGAGGATGTAAGCAAACAGAATCGTGTGTACATCTTTTTCACTCCTTTCTTGGCCCAGTTCTGTCATTTACCATTATTTTTAGTAAAGAATAGATGTGAGACACTGAGAAGGTCAGATCTTCAGGACAGTTGGTCAACTGAGTGTAGAAAGAGAGAAATGAGTATGACACTCAAGTGTCTGATTGCTGAGCTGTGTGCAAGGTAAGAGCTGCACAAAATTACACACACAGGTCAGCTTGTGAGCTCAGTTCCGGAGTTTGTGAACTAAGGGCTTGGTCTGTTCTCCCTGAAGACCATCTAGGTGGGTCTTTCTGCTGAGTGGTCAGTGTACTTGCTCCCTTCCAAGCTCCTATACTCCTCAGGTACTAGTCTCATTTAGTTGGTAATGGCAGAAATTTCAATTTCTGGATTCAGAAAATGGACTTACAGTACTATCTCTGCTCCTAACTACTTCTACAGACATTCTAGGGATCTGACCTTTTAGAAATATACTTCAAAGGACAATTCAATCTGGAAATGATAAAACAATTAAGAATGATAAACAATTTCAGACCAAAGTTAGAATTCAGTGTCAAGCACTATACAACTTATCTTGAGGTTAACGGTAGTCTATTCATTACCAGCATTTATATGTGCTCATCCAGCAATCTACTAGCTAGTTTCCATTTACACGAATAAAGAAATATTGACATGTGTTGAACCAAAATAAATATACTCCATGTGTAAGGCATCCCGATTTTCAGAAATCTATCTAGCATCTGTGCTGAAAGGCATATAATAGTGGAATACTTGGGGTTGGTCTAGAAATCCCATGGCAAAGGCTAAAGGAGGTACATGTATGGGTCTGACACTGCAGGCAAACATGTTGCTGCACTGAGAATAGGAGGAGCAGAGTCCCATTAAGTGCCCTTCTAGGAAGCAAACTCGAGCCCATCAGGATAGAGTCCACCGGCAGCGAACAAAAGTGTTCTGAGGTCTGAATATGGTGGCACATGCCTGTAATCTCTCAGCGCGTGGGAAGCTGAGGTGGGACAGTCATTTAAAATGTGAGGCCCACCTGGGCTACAAAGTGAGTCCAAAGTCAGCCTCACCTGTACAGCAAGACCCTGTCTCCAACACACTCACACACACACACACACACACACACACACACACACACACACACACACACACACTGTTTACATGTAGTGCACTCAGAAGGCTGGAGAAAAGTGAGTTTCACTTCCTGAGTCTACTCATTAATGTCACAAAACAAGACTAGGATAGAATTTTCTAAAGCAGACCTTCAGTGAGGGAGCTATAAGAGAAGAGGCTTGCTCTTGGCACTCACCCTCAATCCAGCAGTTGGGAGGAGGCCACTGTCACTTGGAATGGGGAATGTGAGCATGCACAACTGCTCAGGAAAATGTGACAAAAGACTGTCTGATAGAGAAAGGGCTAATAGTTTGACAAAAAAGAAAAGCCTGTTCAACAGGCGAGGATGCCAGCATATCAGTCCCTTAAGGGGTCTGTCGTGCTTGGAGAATTGGCAGGGACCAATTTTACTTTCTTAACCTTATTGATTGATTGAATCCCATTACTTTTCAAATCCTTCCCTCAGCTACAAATACTTTGAATATTGTTACAGAAATACAGCTTTTAAAAAGCAAGATCAGAAATAATCAATCTACAATGCTGTTCTCACTTTTCCCAGTGGGACCCTGAGAAAGTTACTAACCATCTTTGAAGTTCACCGTGCTCATTTCTCAGTAGAGAGAAATGGGCCTTACCAGGTTTAGATGAAGGAAGGTTACCCAGGTACAGTCGGTCATTTGGGGAGGGTGCCACGCAAAGCTGAAGGTACTTATACTTACACAACATTAGATCAGTCTGTTAGATGTATTATTTTATTTATTTATTTATTTATTTATTTATTTATTTATTTATTTATTTATTTATTTATTTATTTATGTTTGTATTATTACAGAAGGGTCTACAAGGGCATTCAGGATCTCACTACTAGATGGGACTCTTAGTGATTCTCTTGTTTTCAGCTTCCTAAATACTGGAATTACAGGTGCTCACCACCACTCTCACTCTCAGTTTCTCAATTGCCCTCTCAGCATGCCCTGATGGCACGTCTAGCACTGTTTGCAAAGGTCTGAAGATTTCTGTAATTTTTTTTTTAGTTTTATATTAATTTTATTGAGAAACAAACAGCAGTTAGAGTTTCAAAACAGGTTAGTATGACAGTTACAATAATTGATACATTGCATATTGTTGTCTTCATAGTAGTTATTCATAGTACAAGTTGCAGACATGATATCCTGTCCAAACACTATTAGTACAAATACTTCTTCTCATTGAATAAAGAGAAAGTAGCTGTATATCTATCATTACAAAATGGTCCTTCTTATATATTCCCCTTTTTTTGGTTAGTTTTGTCAGAGCTGGATATTCTATTGTCTTTTAAAATTCTAGATGCATGAATTCAGCAGAATAATCCAATATAGTCCAGTAATCCAGAATAGTAGTGGGTTTTCCATAGGACTGGCAGGCTCAGAAGTTGTTGACTTGAGCTCAGCATATTAATATGACTTTTGCTTTTTTTTTTTTTTTGACTTTTGCTTTTTATAATTCGTGTTCATACTTTTCTGTTGGATGGTTAAGACCAAGATAAAGCAAGACCTATATAAAAAGAAATGTAACTTTTGTTTCTATCAAGGTCAGTCAAATCCCCTCAGGATTTACCCTGAATTTTAAACCATTCTTTTGCACATAGGAGAAACAGATTGGTGTGTGTGTGTGTGCGTGTGTGTGTGTGTGTGTGTGTGTGTGTGTGTGTGAGAGAGAGAGAGAGAGAGAGAGAGAGAGAGAGACAGTGATGGAGACAGAGACAGAGACAGAGACAGTGACAGTGACAGTGATAGAACCTGAGGTGGGGAGAAGATCATCATTCTGTACAACTCAAAACCTTTCATTTGCTTTTATATTTGAAAAGATCTGTCACTATTGGGAACTCTTGATCAAAAACAGAGATGAGATAACAGGATGAAGCCCCTTACAAAGACAGCTCTTTGCACTAATAAAAAATCTGAAATCTGTATTTCACTGATGAAATCTCAGAACACTGCATATCTAAACCAAGAAGGTAAATATACACATCCAAACAATAAGCAACACCAAAAAAACAAAAAAAAACAAAAAAACAAAAAACAAACAACAACAACAAACTAAGTAGCACTCCTCCCTCAGAAGTTATCATCTGAAGTGATGGTGTGCCCCTGACCTCCTCCTGTGAGCCTCTTGATCACAGAGGAAGGCCTCTCCATACTTCAGTGTGATCGGAGTCTAAGTGAATGAAAGGACATTAGATTTTGAATACTTCGACAGAAAGAATGTCACATATTCCATATGTAGTTTATATTGACTAGTTCAAATTAAGTGTTCCAACTACTGCTTAAATTATCTGTCTGTCTGTCTGTCTATCTATCTGACAATTTTAACAGATTCCCTTTTTTTTAGTGCAGATATGGGGAAATGTACAATTGCCTGTGTGTTATACTGTATTGTCCTTGAACAAAGCTATTGTGAAATATTAAAAACATGATTTTCAAATTTTCAATGATATATATACCCTTAATAAGAGAATTTTCTTGTAAGATACAGAGATTAGTATATAACTTCCCAAGTTATCAGCCAGCTTATGAACATTGCAGATGGTTTTGAGGGTTCATAAACTGAGACAGTGTAGTAGTAAACAAAACTATGTAAATCCATCAGAAGTGTTTCTTTGGAAAGCCACTTTGTCATATGCCTGGTGTTGTGTGTGACATTTTTTATATATTGGTTGCCTGCCTTAGAGAATTGAGCTACTTTTTTATGATAAAAGTTAAAATCATATTTTAAGCTGCATCTTTATTTTTACTTTATAAAATAGTACTGGTAAGATGAAAAGCAGTTATAATTGCATTCTTCTCCAGTGAAAACCAAGGCTGAAAAAAATATATATTTTAAAAGCTATAGCTCTAGTGATTTTATTGTTCTGGCTAGTGAAAAATGATGTTTTTGCAGTAATATCTCGGGCACAGCAATAATGATCAATCCCTGATGAATATAACAATGGCTCCAGGCCATCACTGGGGAATGGCAAAAACTTCATTTTTATAACTATGTTTAACCACAGCATAGGAGGTTCTGTTTGTTTGTTGCTTTTCATAAAAATGCTTCCAGTAAGTCTAATAAAAATTGAGATGGATTCATCAAATGTATATTTCAGGCTGGAGACCAGAATGTTCCTTTCCCATTTACTGTTCAAATGTAAAAGTAAACTTCAGTATCTTTAATTTAACAAATACTTACTGAGAACTCTCGGTCTGCAATGTGCCAGGCAGGTAACAATGAAATTTCTTTTCTAAACAATTAGGAAGGACCTTAAATACCATTTAATTTTACCATCTCACTTTACATAGAAAAGGACACCTAGAATATAAAATGACTTACTCAGGATCTCATAGGTAGATTTGAGAAAAATGGGCTGGAAGTCCTATGTTTTGACCCTCCATCTAAATGTTTCTTATTACATTATTCGGCATAGATTGTCTTATTTCCCACAATCTCCCACACTCCCATGGAGTGGTTTCTGGTTTGCTATTCGTTGCACTCTGAATGTGTATATCTCACATTTTTCTAAGAAATGCCTCTTTGTAGTAAAGGCAATGACTGCTTTTAGAGGACTGCTCTAAACACAATGAGCCAAAGTAGAGAGCAGCCCTGGGCCCTCACCATAGATCACAGCTGATGGCAGCTCCCCCAGAGGACACAGAAGCACTTGGACCAGCTTTAAGTTTAAGTGCATGTCATCGTGATGTACGGTGTCTTTGGTGTCCGTATATCATGGAGTGGTAGGGGTGTCACCCATGGATGGAGAGCATCCATTCTCTGCTCCTGACACTGTGCCTTTTTGCCAAACAAGACATATCTTTGTGATTACAATCTTATCCAGGCTGGCTTGCTCCCTTTGGATCTTGTCTATGATGAGGGGCACAGCGAGTCAGCAGTTTTGGAGACGAATTTGGGATGGGGGAGAGCATGCTCTGGGAAACCATAAAAGAAATGTAAAGCTGAGACTATCTATGATTCTTCTATATGTATTATTTCCAGTTTCTTGTTAACATTTCAAAGGGTCTAATTCCCATGCGCTAGAAATGTAGTAATTAAGGGAACATTCTCAAATGTTGTCCTTTGGTGGGATTAAATTTCTAATCCAACAATTGCTGGCTGCATGGCTCAGGGAAGTTGCTCGATATTCTTTTAGTTCTCTTAATGGAAAAATGAAAATAATATAAAATATTACTTCAAGTAATTATTATACATAATTAATGAATAAATACAAAGCCACTAGCAGACTTTGGAACTTGTACTAACTTCATACATTTGATTAATTATTATCACTTTTCTTGCCTAGAATTTTCCTTAAGGTATCTTAGATACATCCTGTAAAGTTGAAGAATCATTCTTTTAAAAGCTAAAGAAATTCTCAAGTAAGTATTGTCTCAAATGTCACCTTTTCTTACTACCTGCAGAAGGAAGTGGAACTCTGAGGTAACCCAGGAAGAAGTTATTTCATTTTCTTTACCTGTTCACCCATCCAATCTTGATCATCCACCCATGCAACAGCTATGTAACTGCCTTAGAACTTGCTAATGTAATTTAATATGTTTGATAACTTCTTATTTTCTTTGCATAATGATAGGTTTGCTTCTTTCTGCTGCTTAAGGGTTGATAGAAAGGTCAAGGTAACTGGACCCCAAAGGCAGGGCTTATTAGTGATAATGTGGGTCAGCTTAAGTGGGTATATAATGTAAATATGGATTTCATTTGATATTTCTATATTATTTATGCATACCCATATGTACATGTACAAATATGTAAATGACAACAATGACCATAATAATATTACAACATTTATAGGGCTCTTTTTTTCCTGAGAGAATAGTCAGCTTATCCAAAGAGGGGGTGCATACTTGGGCAACAGGGCATCTCTCCCTGTTACTCAGGAGGAAAAACTTGATCCCTCTATAACTTGGTACTTCTGTACAGATCCTAGAGAGTTCAGCCCTGTCTCCTTTTCTCTGTTTTCTTCTTATACCAAGCCTTGGACAATGTGCTTGTTACATAAAGAATAAAGCAAGTAACACTACTCAGATGGGGGCTGCCACTGTAAGATGCTTTTGCAGTTGAGCAGTGCTATTTAAGTAGGATTGTCTTATATGCCTAGCACCAAACTCAATCTCTGTTTTGGAATACCACTACCTCTCAATTTTCAATTTAATCAATGATTTGTACACGTGAAGCATATAACAGAATTGCTCAAGTTATAGGTGAATAGGTTGAATGCTGCAATCAGAAGCTCTGAAAAATTCCATGAATCTCCTCTTTACCTTACAATGTGTATAGCCTCAATAACCTCACCACCACAGCTTCCAATTCTATCATGTGTTTTGGTACCTTCTTTGTGACTGCTACTTCACTTCTGGGTGATGTCATCCACCTTCAGACAATTAAAAATAACAAATGCAGCACATAAACATAAGATACCACATAGAGTAAAACGCCAATTGCTCCTGAAGGATAGAGTCAAGGGAGGGAACCAACAATTACTGATGCCATAAAGTCACTCTGACAGTCTTTTAACTACTTTATTTATTTTTTTTTGTAAGAGGAAAAAATAAAAAGATGGCTCTTCTCCATAGGTGGATGCTGAAAAGAGCTCTGATGTTTATTTTTTCGAGTGATTGCCTGTGCGTCCTCAATAATTAGAAATATTTAATGCAGGCAAACATCAGCAAGTTGAAAATGTTTTCTGCTTAAGTCTTGTCATTTGCTGGAATGGAAATGATATGTTAGACATGTTTCCCTCTTTCTCAGTATGCTAACAACTAAAGTGGCTTAAAATTGGATTCATTTATAAAACTGGACACCATTAATATCATTCCCTGCATGATGGTAATTCCTTTTACTCTGCTTTGTCTTTGAATCTGTAGGGGCTCCATTTCTTATATTCAGTTTGTGGTCCTAATTAAGTATTCATTATAGAATGCATATTTTTTTCATTTAAAACCAGATATCAAATATTTACATACTGTATTGCACTTGCTTAATATTCGGCCAGTGTGGTGAGGTATGGAATGATCAGGAGTGACATGTCTTCAAGCTATAAAAGGAAGTTGGCTGGAGCAAAAAATCTGTCTCCCTTAGAGTACTCATTTTACTGGCATTACACAAATAAGCCGTAAACCTAACTAAATGCATTGGTACCAGCTCCTCCATTGTGAAGAAAGAGATGCTCTGTAGATTCAGTGGAATTTGTATGACACAGGTGCAAGCGTCTTGCGAGATTCTATAGAACAGTTGGGAAGTGAAAAAGTTAGACACTAAGAAAGTAAAGGAGCAAAAAATGGTTCAAAGGAATAAAATTGAAATCAAACAACTGAAGCTATTAAGAATATAAAGAGACCTCTGCTTAATTGTAGTTGTGTGTTTTAAGAGTCCTGCTTGTAATTCTTGCAGCCGAATCTTTGAAATGACTTGATAAGATGTGGAACATGTATATAATTTTGCAAATTTTTCATTTAAATTATTATTTCTCCATTGGGATCTAAAAAGGCCCTGGAGAATTTGCTTCATTCAAAATAACATTCATATGAGCAACAGGGGACATTTACAGATTTTAAATTGGGTTACCCTAATAAACCAAAGAATAAGCAATGAACCAAATTAAAGTCAATCCAAAACTGTGATGTTCGTAAGGATCCACAAGTAAATGCCTCAGATTCAAATTATTGTAAAAACTCGATCCTAAACACATTTTATTATTAATAGTCACACGTTTCCCGAGCAGTAATTATGTATGAAGTCCTTTGTAACTGTGAATGGAGGAGCACGAGGCAGAGGAGTAGCAGAAAAGGTAACATATAGCTGTGTTACTTAGCATCATATTGGGTTGACAAGTTATAAGTACAGCCTGAGACAACAGCAGAAGACATTTGTATTTTATGTCACAAGCAGAGGTTTGCTCTATTAGTAAAGAGAATGATTCCCACAGTTCATAGAGAGAGAGAGATTCTACCTGTTAGAAGTGAATTGAGAGGGTTCTTTGGGAAGGGAGGTCCCACTTCTGCCCCTTGAAGAATTGTATGCAATGTGAAGAAATTAGTTTATGTGACAGAGCAAGTAGAAGAGAGGAAGGGAAGCATAAGGAAGTGGGGATTATTGGAGTACATATGTAGATTGACTCACATACAGCAAAAGATAGTAAAAAAGTAAAAATATGGATGAGTTAGGTACCATGTAGATGGTCCAAATAGCATGCAAGCAATTAAAGTCTTCATGTTCTAGGAAAGACAGAAGAGTTTTGCAGTCATATTTGAAAGAATAAACCAGGTGCAGATGTAATTAGTTTAAAAAGGAAGGGACTGGAGGAAAGATGGAGGCTGTTGCTGCAGCATGGAATGTAAGGAAAGAACTGGTGGCTTTGTGCACTATTAAAATACAGCTGCTGAATGACGAAGAGAGAGTGACTTTGTGCAGAAGGGAGTGGTCAGACAGGCTAAGAGATGAAAAATTCCCTGTCGATGCTTCAAGGAACAAAGTGAGGTAAAACGTATTTACATTTTTATTGATTAATCATTTATTGCTACAAATTTTCTCCTTAAGATTTGTCATATGATGCCAAGTATGGCTGTTGCTCTTCAAATATCAAATTTTTTGTACTGATGGATGAATACATGTATTTGTTAAAAAATCACTACATATAATATACATTTTATATATAAATAAATATGTAATACAAATTACATAATATATGTATTTTATGTATTATGTAAAATACAAAAAAATATGTATTTTTAATGAATATATTTTTTTCACAGAACAGAAAGAATTCTTTATTTACCAAATGTCTAACCTTTAGAATATACTTACATCTAAAGAAAGACTTAGATGTTAGAAATAAATTTAGCAATACTTTTTTTCTTCCTCTTTTGTAAAGAAATCTGCATAGAAAAACAAAGCTTTAAGGCTGGAAGTTCTTTCTGTAGCTATGGCATTTAAATTTAAGTTTTCTAGTTATTCTTCTCCCCCAAATTTTCAAAGGCTTGCATTTTCTTCCCCTGAACTTTTCAGTTGTTTTGGTTCATAAATTCAAAAGTTTTATATATTTTTTCTGCTTTCAAACATTGTACAATTTCAAGTGAATAAATATGGATTGTAAGAGAGGTATTTTACCCAAACAACTGCTCCTTGGACCTCATATATGAGGTCATATTATTATCTCAGAAAATGTACTCTTCTGTTGATCATGTAAGAATTGCTCTTATTTAATTCAGGGAAGATTCACAACAAGAGCAAGAATGTCCCTCTGGCACTGGTGACTATCGTGCACCATTTTTCACCTTCAGAGGTCCTTACACACATCAGCTAAATTTGTTCTCTTGGGCCTCCATGAAGATGGTGGCTTTACAGATTCCTTCACTGACAAATTCCTCCCTGGGGATGCATTATAGCTGCTGATGGGGATAATGCACCTTACTAAGCGTGTAGCCCACTCAGACTGTGGGGCCTTTGAGTGTGGAGACTGAGCGATGCCTTTCAGGGCTAGCAATTTACTTAAGATTCAACTGCAAGTTGTTAGTTAATGTTTGCAGAAGGGATGCACAATTAATAAATGCAAAATTTGTGTTTCACTTCTATTTCCAAAGTGAATAGGTTGTTTGTCAAGCAAGAAACTTTGCTTTGATTATAAGCTACAGATAATGAAAATGTGTTTATGTTTCACAAACGCATTTGATTCTGGTGGATTGTATTTCCCATTAGGGAAACAGGTTCAGCAAATATTTTCACATGCTAGCTCCTCAAATCAGGCAGAAGGTTTTAGTTGACTAGAAATACAATAAGCTTGGAGAATAGAGATTTAAACAGAAACTGAGTAATAGACTTTATAATTATTCTCCACCAGAATTTGTGAAGACCAGAATAGGATTACTAGCTACAAGGCAAACATATCATCTTTTTGGGTAGAAGCACTCACAAATACATAATCTCTAATTTCTCTTCACCAATTGTTTTGAACTTATCTCATTATATTGAGCATGAGTCTTTTAAAACCAAAATGAATATGGAAAATAAGAAAGGTAAACATGGAAAACGATAGAGTTCAGAATTCAAGAATGCCTCTGTGTGTTTTAAAGATGCAGAGATATTCTCACTAGATAGATATTTGGACACATAGGACTTTGAAGCTTGTTACTCAACTGCTTGGAGCATATCTTTCTAGAATGAAGAAAAAACTGGCTTCCAGAATCAGAGAGGTGTGTTTTGCACTTGAGCAGGGAAGTAGAATGAATTTTGAAGGGTTCGATTCTATATTGAGTTGAAATATCCTATTTATATAAACCAAAGGGAAAAAATGCTCTGCCTGAGATAAGAATAAATAAGAAAGAAGCCTACTTCTGTCAGCAAATATGTACTGCAGACAAAGCTTAGCAATAACGGCCACAGTTTCAATATAAGATGACCTGATATTGCATTCTGTCACATTGTGACTATTTTAATAAAAACAAAGAATAGAAAAATTTCTATTGTGCATTTCAGTTGTTGAACACTTCCTTAAAACTATCTAACAAATGATTTAGTACACTGAGAGATATAACATATATATCAAAGCTCCTACTTGTAGTCAGTTTCATCAGCAGGCCTCTTTGAAAGGTAGATATAGAAGAGTGAACAGAAGTGTCCGTATACACGGAGCTAAACTCCAAGGCATGTTCCTCCTCTGTTGCAGCAGCTGTTGCCTACTTTTCCCTCCTGGACTTATTTGGTGGCTGTGCTGTGGATTCCACATCTGCCAATGGTTTGTGCTCACGTTTGCATTTTGATCAGGGAGACTAGGCTGTGACACTTATTTTGCTATACCAAAGAAAGGGCAACAGTCTCAATTGAAAAGACAGAAACAAGTTGGTCTGCTTGCTTCTCAGCAATGTTGTTTCATTTGGCCTCTTAACAGGGAAATCCTCATCCGTTTCTTTTATGGTTGCAGTCAATAATCTTCTGTGAGGGATTCTCTGTATATTCAGGTAAGAAGAAACAACTTCTGCTAATTCATGACTCTCCTTTATACTCTGTGAATTGCAAAGCTATTTGCTTATAAACCTTCAGCATTATTATCAAATATTCCCATAATTCATGATTTGAAGTGATTCAAGACCTCATTTTGTGTTATTTTTAGTCCCATTCCAAAGATGTTTTCCTAAGTTTTTGTTTTCTCTTCTGTGTCTATCTATTATTCAAACCTATTTTTTAGATCCCTACATTCCATGGTTGAGTTAAATCAAGTCTTAGAGATTTTTCCACGATGATATTAAGACCCTTTCAAGATCCACTAAGACTGCTGAGTCTTTGTGTCAGCAGGGTAAGTAGGGCATGACTCTTTGAGGTAGTTGCTGAATAATTTTTGCTGAATTCATCTTGGAACTCATCTTGGCCCTAAAGAAGGAGAGACTGTTGCCATTTAGAGGACCGCTGAGAGCTCTCATTTGGAAACTTCCTCAGACTTTGCTGGTGGTAACCTGACTTCTTCATTCTCCAGGCCAAACAGGGCTCTAAAATTATTTGTAAATAAAGCCTAACCAACTAATTTATTAAAAGGCTGGGGAGATAGCTCAGTAGCATAAACACCTGTCTGGCAAGCTCAAGGTCCTGAGTTAAATACCCAGAACCATAAATAAATAAATAAATAAATAAATAAATAAATAAATAAATAAATAATTTAAAAAGATAGTTTAGAAGGGTCTGAGTAAATCTGTGGCTCTGCTGTCTATGCTTAGTAGGCACATGCTCTGGAGCTTTCTAGTTCCTGTCCTGCCTGTTAATACTATCTCTCAATCTAAGGCTATTGTCCCTGGGACCAACTCCCTTGGAATTTGCTTGTACAGTGAAAGCCTCTGTGGCTCCTTCTTATTCCACTTCTTGCCAGGGTTTTTCACAGCCAGGCTCCCATGTCCACCAACTCCATTAAAATGTGGTGTCTCATTTAATTTTAATTTTAATTTTATCAGTATGTTCCCTTTCCTCATGTGGAGCTTATAGGTGTGTACACACATCTTCCGTCCTTTTGTTCACTCCTTTTCCTCCCTTTGTCCCTGCCTCCAACTCTTGATCCAACAGCATTTACAAGAGGTCTACATCTATACTGCCTATTATTTTGTTCTTTATTGATAATTTGAGTTTATATAACACAAATCATGCTATCTTTAGGATCCTGTGTCTGATTTATTTCACTTAATGTCATGGTCTCATGTAAGTGCATTTTCCTATAAATAACTCGTTTATATTTCTGTATGAGAAAGGCATTGTGTATGCCACACACTCTCAATCTGATGTTGGACATATGTTGGCCTTTATTATTCATTTGATTTATCACTATGCTGTATTTTTCATCTTAAATTTTTTTTTTTCTGTGTTAGGACAGGGTCTACAGGGTCTCACTATGTTGATCCAACGCATTGTGATTCTCCTGTTTTCAGCCTCCCAAGCACGGGGATCACAGGTGCAGGCCACCATGCCCAGACTCAATTGTTGTCTCAGCAGGCCACAGGGCCAGGCCAGGACCACACATCAAGGATCAAATGCCAGCCTCTGCACTCTCTCTAAGCAGGCACTTCAGTCCACTGAGCTGTGAGGCTGGTATTGTTGTATTTTTCTTTCACATATCATAATATTTCTGTACATCCTCTAGGATGAGAATATCCCCAGGTAGCACAATTTTATCCTCTTTGACCTCACTATCTCTCCTTCTGCGAAAAAGAATGCAGATGACTGACTTGGCACTGGGTGATGCTATTGTCATTCTGCAAAGGATAATTAGTTTTATTCTTTTGTAGGAACCTGAGAAGAATTTCACCTATCATAGCTTTTCTTCTTGCAAATGATGTTTTCCAGTATTCCTTGCACATACTTTAGTAGTTTTTGATGCTTTAAACAAAGGCAGAACCATGGACTTTATTTCCAATCCTGGACATGAAATCTTCTGTGTGATGTTCCTATACTTCATTTTCTCTTCTTCCATCAACAGTACTGTTGAGAGTGTGGGATTGTGAGATGGTAAGACTTCATGCTGGTTCTCTGTCAGGTTTTGGAAGCAAATTACTCAGGAGGGCATTCAAACTACAGTATTGAGAAGTGGATTAGAAATAAAAATGCATTATTTTAAGTTTGGGTTAGTTTGCTACATCCCTGAGTCTAGCCCAGACACATACTTATGGTTACTGAACTGCATAATGGATATGGGATAATATCCCTGAACATGACCTGTCTCTCCAGAGACCAATAGACAAAGATAGCTGTGTGTCTGAGGTTGGGCTTGCACACAGTTGAGCAACTTTTTAACACTCTTCACACAGGCTCAGTATCTTCATCTCCATAATGGCAAGGCCAGAAGTTTCTTTAGCTTGAAACTTCCTCAGTAAAATACCCTAATGCTTATTCAAAACGTTATTGTGTTGATTCAAGTCTTAACATTTTTGAGATCTTTCAAACCTAAGAACAAAACAGGGTTTGGACAAACTGGTTTTAAGTTCATCCAAACCATCTCTTTGTTGCTTTTGCCCCCTTTAAGAACATTCCAGATGAAAGCATAAATCTGCCACATGAACTGATTTGCTGCACAGCAAGATAATTCTTTTAAGTAGTTTCTATTATAGGAAAATTAATTTCAAGGCACTTCATACAGTTCTAGTAAAATCCTTCCGCTCCACGGGGGTTCATGAGCAACATTAACTGTGCATGCCTCGTTATGACTTGCTGCAGTGAAGGATATTTTTTCAAAAAAATATTTTTAAGATGAGCTTTTTGAAAATGCATTCTTTTTTCTCAGCCCTGCATGAACATTTAAAGAAATGTGAATTTCAAATATTTTGTAAAGGACAAAATGATTTTCTTTTTCCTCATATAAGAAAACAGAAAAAGATTATTTTTTAGCTATGGATGTGTGTGCGTGCATGTGTGTGTGTGTGTGTGTGTGTGTGTGTGTGTGTGTGTGTGTGTGTGTCTGTCTGTCTGTCTGTCTGTCTGGGTTGCACAGCATTGGCTTATTTGAGAATTTCATCAAAAGCAAATTTGAAACCTGAGCTACCAAGAGGCAGCTTTTAAATTTGAGTGATTGGCATGCAGTCATCATGCCTCGCCTCTCACTCATGTAGCTTCCTTCACCATCTCACAGGCGTTTCAAGACAATCATGTAAATTGTCTACACATGAGGCTCCCTCTCAAAGTCTGCTTCCTGGCAAGCCTGACCTAAAGCAGGTGGCTTGTGAAGTCTTGTGAATGTGCCTTGGGAAGAATGGCTCCAGCACATCCACGCTCTACTCCCCGCAAACATCTTAACTCACCACCAGCTCACCTTGTCTTCTTCCTGCTCTCCCCTTTCTGCTCAACATTTCCTTTCTCCTTAAAGCCTCATTCTCTGACTTCCCTTGTAGTTTACAGTAACTACATATCTGCACTTCAGTGGTTAATTTATATCCCATATTTCATGTGTCTTTTCTGCAGATTAACTTCCTACCATACCAATTTTCCCTGCCTTAAATCATATCGGAGTCAGTGTTGAAGTTACTTCACATTCTCATAAGCTGTCTTGGGGCATAAACTGCAAGCTCTGGGGATTCAATGATGTTTTTCATGGATTCCTCCTCTAGAACAACTGTTACAGTGCTAACATTTTTTCCAATTAAGTGGTTGTCATAGAAAAGGGTGACTAAGAGGGCTAACCAAATAGCTTAGCAGATTAAATTGTCTGCAAGCAAGGGCAGGGACTGGAGGTTTCATCCCCTCGGCCTGCCATGCCAGCCTCGCCCCTGAGGAGTGCTGAGACAGCAATTGAGACTAGGTGGGGTGGTGCCTGCCTGTAATCCCAGCTCTTGAGAGGCTGTAAATAGGTGGATCACTATGAGTCCGATCTAGTAGTGAGACCCTGAACACCTATAGACCTTTCCCTAAAATCTCAAAATACAAAAAGAAAAAAAAAGAATGAAAGGGGTGACTATGAAAGATAAAAGTGAGCCAAAGTTCATTTTTATACTATGAATTACTTACATCACCACTTGGTGAATACATATTCTATAAAAAGAGAATAGTAAGTACTGCAGCATGTTTTTTTTTTTTTGTTTTTTGTTTTTTGTTTGTTTGTTTGTTTGTTTTATTTTTTTGGCAGAACCAGAGATTGAACTCAGGCCCTTGTGCTTGCAAGGGAAGCGCTTATTCTATTGAGTCATCTCCATAGACTCTATAGCAGTTTTTGTATGATCTGTGCCCTTAGACAATACCTTCTTCAACTGTCATGAGCTTCCTGGTGACCTTGGGCCATTGCAGGTTGCCTTCCACTGACTGTGGTGAGAAGGCATGGGACGGCACCCTCCAGATTTCCCTAAGATCACAGCCAAATCTCTATTAAATGTACTGATTTCACTTTTCTTAAGAAAGCATAAAGTAATCAAGATTTCATTGAAGATTTTGCATTTACTATGTATTTTTCACTATATTTTTCATTTGGCTGAATTTATCAAAATCAAGAAATAAATAAAATGATCCCCCTCACAAAAATATCCCCTCCATTTCATTGTGCAAGACCAGTAAATGACAGGCCAAAGTAGGAAAAGGGAACATCATTTTCACTTGAAGAACTTGTAATGAGTCAAAATGCCCCATTTACCACTGTATCTGGCTCTAGAGCAACAGTTTGTTTGAGGCAATTATGGACTGCTCTTTTCTTTATAACTAAAGTCTCTCATCTGATGCAGAATATTTTTAAAGCCAGAATCTCAATCCAGTTATCCACTGTGAGAGCTGACTCTAAGTCTTCCTCACATATAATAAATAATTGTTTCATTTGAAGGTATTCCTTGTAACTTTTGATGCCTTCTAAATTGGGGAGCATTTATTTTTTTATTTTTTATGTATTTAGTACAGGATCTCACTATGCAGCTTAAACTCATAGTGATCTTCTTGTTTTCAGCCTCCTCAGTGCTGGGATTATGGGTGTGTACCACCAAACCTGCACTCCTTGGCCTGCTCAGCACCCAGAGGGCAGGTCTAGCATGGCATGTGGTGCTAAGGATTGAATCGCATCCCTGCACTTGCCTAAGCAGGGGCTTAGTCCATTGATTGAAAGCATTTTATTTTATTTATTTATTTTCTCATTAACTTTATTGAAAATCAATAGTTATATAGCATATTAAAAATTGTAAACAGATATTGAAATGTGCAAGATATAAGATGTAGAGTGAACTGTAAAGAAATATTTCTGAAATGAATAAACAGCATTAGAATAATAATAGATTGTATATTGTAAATAAGGTATTTATAAACTTAAAATACTGCAACAAAATTTTTCCAAAATAAAAATGAAGAAGAAAGAATATAAAAATCGGTCATATAATAATGAAATACCTTATGATTCACTTAACCAAGGACGTCAAAGATCTTTTCATGGAAAATTACAACACCTTAAGAAAAGAGATTATAGAGGATTTCAGAAAATGGAAAGATATTCCATGCTCCTGGATAAGAAGAATCAACATCGTGAAGATGGCCATACTTCCAAAGTTGCTGTACAAATTAAATGCAATCCCTATCCCACTGCCACCAACATACCTCCCAGATATAGAGAAATCAATCCTAAAATTTATTTGGAACCACGAATGACCTAGAATAGCAAAGGCAATCTTGGCCAGTAAAGACAAGGCAGGAGGCATCACAATTCCTGATTTGAAATCATACTACAAAGCCACTATGATAAAATCAACACGATATTGGAAACAAAATAGACCTGAGCATCAATGGAATAGATTAGAAGGTGCAGAAACATCTATGAACACACTCAGCCACCTGATCTTTGACAAAGGGCCAATCATACTTACTGGAATAAAGAGCCTCTTTAACAAACGGTGCTGGAAAACATGGCTTTCTCCATGCCAAAAACTAAAACTTGACCCAGCTCTATCACCATGCACTAATTTAAAGTCAAAATGGATTAAAGATCTAAACATTAAAACAGAAACACTCAATCTCCTGGAAGAGAAAGTAGGAGGAACTCTTGAAGACATAGGGGTAGGTAAAGAGTTCATGAACAAACATATTCTCACAGGAATCACTTGAAGGAATCAACAACTGGGATCAACTCTTCTTAAGGAGCTTCTGCATGTGAAAAGAAATTGTCAACAGAATGAAAAGACAACCCACAAACTCTGAAAAAATCCTAACTGATAAGCAATCAGACCGAGCACTACTGTCTAGAATATATAAAGAACTAAGATATAACAGGGCCCTCAAATTTAAAGACCCAATTCATAAATGGCCATCTGAGATGAATACACACTTCTCAGAGGACAAAATTAAAGAAGTGAATAAATATATGAAAAAATGCTCCACATCACTAGCCGTCCATGAAATGCAAATAAAAACAACACTGAGATACCATCTCACTCCAGAAAGAATGGCTATCATAAGGAAATCAACCAACAACAGATGTTGGAGAGGTTGTGGAGAAAAGGGAACACTTCTCCACTGCTGGTGGGAATGTAGACTGGTACAACTATTGTGGAGGTCAGTGTGGAGACTCCTCAAAACAGTAGGACTAGAAATCCCATTCAAGCCGGCTATCCCCCTACTCGGAATTTTCCCAAATGATCTGAAAACATTGTATCATAGTGATATATGTAAACCTATGTTTATAGCAGCACAATGTGTGATAGCAAAATGTTGGAAACAACCAAGATGTCCATCACATGAGGAATGGTTGAAAAAGATGTGGCATTTCTATATAATGGAGTATTCCTCAGCTATTAAGAATGATAAGTCTGAAGCATTTATACTGAAGTGGATGCCACTTGAACCTATACTCATGAGTGAAATAAACCAGACACACATGTGTAAATATCATATAATCTCCCTAGTATAACAAATGAAAAGCAGAAATACAAAAGGAAACGTACAACAACTAAAATCAATTGAGTCCAATAAGCCAAAGTGAATGGTATATGCTGCAGGATACTAATCAGTTTGTCTTCTGGATGGTTAACAACCTAAGTTCACAAATCAGAGTTGGAGAAATAGAATAGCCACAAGGCCAGCCAACATTTTGGCTCCAGCCTTTCAAGGTCAGCGAAGACTCAGGACATAGGAGAACCTGTACTTGAACATAATGAATCTCAGTTGAGTCCCAGATTTTCTGAACAAGGAGATTATGGAGCCACAGAGGAAACAGATTGAAGTTCTATAGTGTGCCTGGGGAGAGTTATATGGAGAGAAAACTTTCTCTCAGCCTCTCACAGAGAGCAAACTGTTCAAGCATTGGCCGTGACTCATGCACATGGATGACACCAACAAAGGATCTTCAGAATAATGTACAGGACTACAAGATAATCCCTGTGGGGACTTCCCTGTTCACATAAAAAACATAAAGTACATGTGTTGGTATGTAAGTCTTGCTCTACCTAGGTCTTAACCATCCAGCAGAAGAGTATAAAAATGAAGTATATATCGTGGGGCCATAATATTAAGCTGAGCTGTAAATGGCTATGGTTGACAACTTCTTTGAATGACTCACTATTTTTGTGGAATGCTGGACTGTGTTGGATTGTGTAATGGAGTTCAAGCACCTAAGTTAGTTGAATGATAGTGGAGTGCCCACCTTTGACAGGTGTAGTCAAAGGAAGGGCTATAGAAAAAAAAAATCATGATGTGTGTGTATACATAGTACAGTTGGGATAGATAACTCTGTGCTTCTTCATAATCCTATGAGAGGCAAGATTTGCACTGATGGTGGTTGCACAGGATATTATGTTGGCTTCTAGTACTATGGTGAACCACTAGGAAAATAATTATTGAATTTTTGATATAATTCAGGTATAAAAAATAAGATAAGTAAACAGCTACTCTCTTAATTTAGTGATTAGACATCTGCTATAATAATGTCTATAAGTAAAATATCATGTATGTACCTTGTACAATATCAAAACATTATGAAAACAGTTTGCATTGTATTAATGCATTAAATCTGTCTCATTAAGGTGTCTTAAAACTGTCTGACTGATATTTGTACTTCAATAAAATAAAAAATAAATTAAAAATAAAATAAAAAAATAATTCATTGTGTTCAAATCAGGAAACTTATATTCATATAATTAGAATTATTAAAGTAGGATCCAATAGGAGTTTGTTCCATCCACTCCATACATCAACCATAATACTGCAGAATTCTCAAAGTAGAAATTGGTAGGCAATAAATATTTAAAGATTTAAAATATCTGAATTTAGTTGAAATTATAGCATCATCTTTGCAAGACAAATGAACCTTTTCACAAGAAATTTGAATAAAATCATATCACACAAAAATGAAATTGTCTAAAACTAATTGTAAAGAAGAAATCAATAAAATATATACATAAAAATTACTTATAGAAAAAGAAAATTAAATAGCATCTTATTCTATGTTAGAAAAACAAAAAAATATCAAGTGTGCAAGAAACTAGACTAATTAAGTCAAAGGACTGAAAGATAAAAAGATCTCTCCTTATTGAATTTTATATTTAGTAAACATACTCTTGAAAACTAAAAGTAAAATATTTTCCAGTTATACAAACATAAATAGCACTGTCATACACAGTTTCACTCAAGAAAATCCTTCCCCAAGCAATAAATATGTTAGTGGAGTTGGTCATTGATAAAAGGAGTGTGGGGAACTTAAGTTTTAAGGGCTAACTCTCAAATATCAATGGTCAACTTAGTTCCAGTTATTAATATAGTATGTTTTCTTTATTTCTGTTTGTGGAATCAGTAATAGTACAAAATTTATTTGTTCCATAGTAGATATTTAAAGTGGACTTGAATTGTCTTTTCTCCAGGTTTCCAGTTAGACCATAGAGACCACATATTCATAGAAAACAACCAAACTTTCCTGTATTAGTTATTTCCCTTGACTAGGTTAACCATGTAAACAAGGGTCTGTTGTAGATTGTTTCTAAAAGTCCTTTTGGTTTTGAAATTCATTTTTCTATACTTGAGAGGTGAAGTAGAGGGAAATCATGTGAGTAAAATTAGAGAGTTACATAATCTACAAACCTGAACTGATACATTAATCCCTAACCATTACCGTACTTTTTCTTCCTCACCAATTGTGTCAGACAAAAAGAAATACCTCCTCTTGTTTGTAAAATTGATTTCTAATTAGGATATTCAGTTGGTTTTACTACCTGGAAATGTATTTCTTCCTGACCTATGTGGTTTGTTGAATGAAGATGATCTGATATTCTTTATATGTCTTTAAGGAATGGGGACAGTTTCTCAATCCTTCTTCTCCCCTTACACATCCTTCCATTTTGAGAAGAGCAAAATAAGACCTTTAAAGGAATAACTTCCATTAGCATTTGGGCTCTGCGCTAGGAAGGCTGGCGGACTTGCAAAACAGGAGGTCTGACTCAGAAGTAATACAACACTGGAAAGACAAGAAAAATATTTTTTCATATCTATTTGATTATAGTTCATGAGATTTTTTTCCTTTGTGTTTTCTCTCTTCCTATGGGGAATACATTAGAATTTGGTTGCAAAAAATAAAATTTGTAATTCATTACCTATACCTCTTATTATATGTATTTTATTTTGCTTTTTATATATTAATATAAAGTAACATAATAAATTTCTGTGCAAGTAATAAAACTATAAGAAAAGTAAGCATATTTAGAAATTTATTCATTTATATTTTTGCCATTTAAGTTTTAATGTCAAATCATACATATTTGGACAAAACAGAGAAATAGAAGTCAAAAGACAAAGGATGTAAGAGCTCATCAATAAGTCTATCTAGAAGCAAATATTCCATGTTTTCTCTGGGCCTCAAAATACCCAGTTTTGTAGAGGAAGACTTTGCATCTGGAACTCTATCCAGAAGGCTAAACATTAGCCACAGTTTCCCCCAACAATCTAGGTCTTCACAATGGCAGAGTGGTGAATGATCAACTAAATTAATTAAGTTGTGCTACTTTACCCCGCCTCTGCCTCATACATGTGCCTTTTCCTGTGTCTGGATTAGAGGACCTGAAAGTGACCATTTAGATTTCAGGAAGTGACATTCCATCATTCTCACCTGGGTTTGAAGTCAGGCACTAAGTTACTCCTGTTGGTTTATTGTTTTTACCCTCTCAATGTTATAAGAAAGAAAAAAGATAAATATTATAAGTTCTGCAGACAATTGTCTCATAAAGACAAAAAGGTTTATTTAACTCACACATTTGGAGGTGATTTTATAGCAGGATTTACAGGGCCTCTGTTAAAGACACTAGAACGCAATGACAGAATTTTATGCTAGAGGATCACTCAAACTATGACCCAGGAAAGGGAAGGGCATAGAAAAATAAGGTCCCAAAGTCTGTTGAGGACATCTCCCAGTGATTGAAAGAACTTCCACAAGGCATCACCCCCTAAAATTCTACAACATTCTCAGTGGGAATGCTGGGGGAATATGCCTTTCACACATAGACATTTAGTAAAAGGCGAAAGATTTATACGATCTGAAGAGAAACCAGAGTTTTTTTTTTTTTTTTTTTTTTTTTTTTTTTTTTTTT
>PVKA01024671.1:11041-34035 GCA_004027165.1 Ctenomys sociabilis | reverse complement strand
AATTATTGAATCTTTGATATAATTCAGCTATAAAAAAACCTGTAAATATAATTTCATGTATGCACCTTGTACAGTACCAAAACGTTATGAAAACAGTTTGCAATGTATTAATTCATCGACTCTGTATGGTTAAGGTGTCTTGCAACTGTCTGATTGACATTTGTATTTTAATAAAATAAAAATAAATGGAAAAAAAAAAGAAGCTTAGACCAAGATTTACACCATAAACCACTGAAAAAGCAAGATGAAATATAAAAACTTATGTTAACAATGAAATCAAACATCCATGTAGATACAAGATAGGAACTAAAACAGTGAAGAACTAGAAAATTAAAGATAAAAAAGGAAATCAGTTAAAATTTTGTGAACTACTTTAGACTTTTAATTAGGATTACCTCAAAATACCACACATCATACACAGGTAATTTGGAAAGGAAAGAAACTAAGCCTACCTTCTACTCATCCCTGTGACATATTTGATTAAATTACAGACTGCCAAACTAACATTCACTGCCCTTTATGGTTAAAATAAAAAGTCAAAAACAATTTGTAACATATATGAAATTCAAATTTCAGTGTCCGTGAGTAATAGATCTGTAGTACTACAATGAACAGAAATTATACAACCTGAGTTATAGTGAAGTAAGAGTTGGGGGGAAATATAACAATTTTTATAGATGTGTAAGACAGCACTACAAGCTGTAACATGCACCCCAAAGTGCAAGATAGAAAAATAAGTACAATGAAGGAAAAGTATTTGAAAAAATACAGTTCAAAATTTTCTCTCTGGATAAAGACTGATACCAAAAAATGAAGCTATTCCACAAAGAAAAAGCTCATAGATATCAAGAACTAGATAGAACACGTTCAGATAAAAATATAGGGAACAACATGGCAGAATAGAGGGAGAATCACAATTAATCACAGGTAATTGGAAGAAGGGGACAGCCATACATCCTGATTGCAAAAAAAATCAATTTGAAATAAGAGATGTGCGGATCAAAACATATGCATAGATGTTTAGAAAGGGCAAAGCAGTAACACAGGGCCTCAGCACGCACCCAACACAGAAAGTACCATTTTGAGAAGTTCTCAGGTAGCTGGCAGGATAGAAGTACAGTGAAGAGTCAAATCACACAGGGTAGACTGGGGGCATAGAACCCCTTCACTCACTGTCTCCTCCAGACAGATGAGAGGGCAGTCTGGTAGCATTTCCGTCAGGCACACAACAGGGTGAGGGACAATTATTCCCTCCCACAAGCCACCTTTTCATTCACTAACACTCTGACATCCTAAAATTAACTGTAATTCTTATAGGCCCATTTCCTTAATAAACACAGATGGAAATATCCTTAATATTGCCAAACAGACTGCAACACATCATCAATATTTTATGCCACGACCAAGAAGGATTCACTCCAGTAATGCAAAGATGTAATCAATATGTAAATCAATAAATATGTAAATCAATAAATGTAATATACCACATCAACAGAGCTAATGACAAAAATCAATATGATAATCTCAACAGACACAGATAAGGCATTTGACAAAGTCCAACACCTACTCATTATAAAAAGAAGAAAAAAACCCTATAGAGAATTGGAATAGGAGGTCTTTATCTCAATGTGACAAAAAACATATATTAAAAAAAAACCATTGTTAATGAACCAATTGCCAACAACATATTAAATGGTCAAAACAGAAAGTTTGCACTCTCAAATCAGGAAAACAAAAGGAGGCCCACTATCACCACTTGGATTCATTATAGTTCTAGGAACATTAGTCACAGCAATTACATAAGAGTAAGAAATGAAAAGAATAAGAACAGAAAAGGAAGAAGTTAAATTATCACTATTTGTAGATAACATGGTTCTCTACATACAAGACCTCAAATACTGCTGGAATCAATAACAAATTTGATACTGTAATAGTATACAAAGTCAACACTCAAAAATCAATAGATGACTTATACCTTAATTATAAACTCATTGAGAGAGAAATTAGGAAAATAATTATTTTTTCACAATAGCATCTAGAAAACTGAAATACCCAGGAAGCAAGTATAATGCTTATACACTGAAAACAACAGTACTCTGAAAAAAGATTAAACAGGATATCACAAGATAGAATGAGATACCTTGTTCTTTGGTAAGAGGAATGAAAACAGTGAAACTGTCCATACTTTCAAAATCATAATACAGATTTCATGTAGTTGTAATAAAAGTACCATCACTTTACCTTACAAAACTAAACAGAACAACTTAAAATTCATATGGAACCTGAAGAAATCTAGACTAGTTTGCACTGGGCAATAAGTGCAAAATTAGGGGAGCATCGAAACTCCCAATTTCAAGCCATATTACAAAGTTACTGTGATAAAAACAGCATGGTACTGGCAAATGGATCAATAGAAGAGAATGAAAGATATAAATTTGACTCTAAACAGACTCATTACACTCTCTCTTTTTACTCGGAACCAGGAACTGGAAGAAAGATAGGTTCTGTAAGTAAATGGTGTTTGGAAAACTGGAATATGCTGGAGATTAAGTAAACATAAACCCATATATCTCTCCAAGCACAAAACCAAAACTAAAATGAATCAAAGATCTAAATATTAAAACAGAAACACTTAATCTACTGCAAGATAAAATAGGGGAAATACTTGAAGACATGGGTGTAGACAAAGATCTTATGAATAAAACTGAAGCACACAGGCAATATTATGAATAGTCAACAACTGGGATCTCATCATATTAAAAAGCTTTTTTACAGCAAGAGAAATCACCAACAGACTGAGGGGAAAAAAATCCACAGAGAAGGAAAAAAAAAATTGTCAGTTTTTCCTTGGATAAGGACTAACATCTAAATCAGATCCTTCAGAATTAAAGACCCAATCCAAAAATGAGCATCTGAAATGAATAGACACTTCTCAGATGAAGTACAAATGGCAACTAATTACATGGAAAAATTGTTCATCACTGGTCATTCAAGAGATGCAAATTAAAACAATGATGGATTCCATCTCTTTTCACAAAAGAGTACTACCCAGAAATCAAACAAAGTGAATTCAGGTGAGGTAGGAGGGAAAGGCACCCTTTCCCACTCTTGGTGGGAGTGTAGCCTGCTGCAACCATTGTATATAAGGGCTACCTAACACAAGCACTATACACCACACAGTCAATCTTCTAAGTAAAACAGCTATTCAAAGACAAAAAGATAGAAGGAAATGCAACATGGATATACTGGGAGAAGGCATCATACATTTCCTGGCCCTCATAGAGCAGAAAGGCACAAGACTTCATCATGCTATTCACATGTTTTACAGAAGAATATAAAATTCAAACTTATTAATTGCTTATTCCTAGAAATTTCCATTAAATATTTCTAGGTTTTAATTGACCTTAGGTAACCGAAACCTCAAACAAACAGACTGATGTTCACTTTCCTTTAAGATAGGGCCTTGTGTGAATGTGCAAATACATCCAGTGCAGTCTGAGTCCTTTTCAAATGTCCAAATTGGAGAAATCTTTGCAGTTAGTAACTAGGACTCTGACTTGTAATCTAAATAATAATGACTAAGGTGTTGTTTGAAAGGTTAGCATGTTAATAGGGGGCTGGTGTGCAAGACTCCTACAGTTGACAAAATAGCTGTTACTTGATGGTCATGCTTGACCTGAAGTCACAAAAACAACCTTTCCACTGACATGGGTGAAATTACATTAGTAAATGTAGGCAAGGGGAAGCAGTTAAATACATAACAAACTAAATTAAAATTGAAGAAAAAATCAGTAAGTTTGCTTTTGATTTGCTATAACTAAAATAAATATAAAAGAGAAGTAGCTTGTGGTCCCTAACAGAGAGTAAAATGTCAGCTGATACTGAGAATGGCACGGTAGAAAACAAGGAAAAGCTGATGTGAGGGTGTAAAGTTCCAATTAGTCAGGAAGACTAAGTTTTGAAGATCAATATGGCAAAGTGACTGTAGTAATAATGTATTGCTTTACAAATGAATTTTAAATTATCTCACTGCAAAAAATATGAGGAAATAGTTAATAATTTACATGTATATATGGAAATGTCACTATTACAGGTCATATCTATGCTATTTATCGGTTAAAATAAAAAAAAATCAATTCACAAAGACTTGTGACTCAGTCTGAAAGGACAAGGGACAAAATAGCATAGGTGAATTCAGTGATTGCTGTGATGAGGACTTAGTAGGTGCAGCTTCTGCAGAAATGTGGAAGAGCAAACTCCCAGTTCGAAAAACTGGATAAAGATAGGGGTACTTAACATATACCCAAATACCTCCCTTAGACATTGCATGAGGAACTACCCACTATATCCCTTAGCTATTCCATGACACATTCTTACTGAAGCTTCTGAGTGGCTGAAAAAAACAACATTGGGTATATGATATTAAAGCTTCACTTATGTCCCTGGGACTACATCAGAAAACTGAAAAGCAAATTAAGGAACATGGACTATAACTAATCAGACTTGGGAAATGGAGAGTTGCAGAAGGAACAGCAGGAGTGAAGGAAGACTGTCTCTTCCTTCAGTGGTGTCAAACCTATGTCACATGTGCCTCATGGACTGTTTTAATCACCGAGAGCTCTAAAAGGGTAACCATCATTGGAGTCTCTTGCAAAACACAGGAATAAGCTTTCTTTTTGCTTCACTGTCTTATTAATATTGAATAAAAATAAAGGTCACACAGATGTCATCAATAGAAATAGAGATATAAGAATAAAAGATGCATTAAATAATAAGAATGAAAAGAACTGACTGTTCTAATGTTTCATCTGCTTGGAGTGATTTGTGACCAAACAAAAATACGCAGACCTACACACAAAACTCAAATGATTTCAACTTGCCAGATAGAGACACAATAACAGAATTATTTTAGCCGGCTGCCATGTTATTAATATTAGGATATTCTTCATGCTAAGTCATTGATATTAATATATCATTACTATGGCAAAATACATGAATACCTACTTTATCCATTTATCAATTCTCTTGATACTAAAAAAAAGATATTTTGAGGGATCAGATTTTTTTGGTCTACATTGGAGATTTTATTTTTAAATAAAGAACACTGATACTGAAGATAAGATCTATGATCTGAATATATTTTCATAAACTATGCTCATAATAAAATAATTTTTTAATTACTAAAAATAGATTTAAATTAGCCTACAGCAGAGACAAAGGCAAATATTTTTATCCATCTGAAATCCACTTTTGAGACTGCGCATGGTAGCGTGTGCCTGTAATCCCAGTGCTTGGGAAGCTGAAAATAGGAAGATCACTATGAGTCCAATCTATGTAGTGAGACCCTGTAGACACTGTACTAAATACATTAAAAAATCCACACGTTTATGATGTTTAGCATAAAAACATGTTTCCATACACACTTGTCTGTACCACCTCAGAAGAAGCTCCACTAAACTGGCAGTAAAGGCACTCTTATCATCGCTTAATAAAAGAATAAAATAAGAACTTCAGAGTTTAAAATCTCATACAGGGGTTCACAGGGATACTCAGAAGCAGAGCAGGAATAAAAGCCTTGGTTCTCACTTTAGTCTTCCAACATTTATCACTTTGTCTTTACTATACTATGGCAGTTAAGGAATATTACACTCAAAATTGAATACAGTAACTTTTTGAGTCTAACCATATCAGTTAGTCTTCCCCCTCATGGAGGGTTTCAGTGACTTTTTAAATATTGTTTAAAATCTTAATTCCTTTGTCACAGTGTTGAATAGCAGTTGGTGAAACATATGGACAGATAACTCAAGGGGGTTGTTGGACCAGAGGTCTCTGGATGCCTTTCCTCTTCAGATTTCTTTGGCACTTTTTATTCCAGGAGAGCCAGAGGGGTACATTTCACAGTAATAATGGGCATGGTGGTGAAGACCAAGAGTAATGTATTCTGACATATACAGACACATATTCTAAGTGCTAAACTACATCCAAGTGTATGGTAGTTCTATATATCTGGTGGCGAGAGTAACCGGGATTGCTGAGGAATTCTTAGTTTTGACAATACAGATTTTTAAAAAAACCATTCTGAATGTATATCTGTTGTTTAAATTAAGTATGTCTTTGGTTAGCTTATTTTAAAGTAGGAATTGCCCACTGTTTCTTTTTTATAGTGGTAGATATAATTGATGCTATTTAGAAATTTAAACAAACTTTTCCCCATATTCAACAATTACTTTGAACTGCACAGTCTTTTTCTAGCTTGTTTATGTAGGCCACCAGATTTTCTTGAATAGAATACAAATAAATTTGACATCTTTGAATCTTGACTGAGAAATGTTGCCATGACAGCTGTCTTCAAATTATACTTACAATTACCCATGGAAATAAATGATGTACACTTCCAATTGAGGTTTCTAATTGAATGCCTGCTTATAATATAGTTAGAGGGTAAGTTGAAATTTTGGCAGGCATGCAAGCTGGAAACAATCTTATTGTTACAGAGATGGTTGAGAAGTTAACAAAGTTTATGTTAGATGCTTTAGACCGTGTTTCTGTATTTTTATCCCCTAGATGACTCAAATTTTTCTGTTGTTAGCTCAAAATGAGTTTTAGATTTTTTTTTCACTGATCTTCAAGTTATTGAATCCAATAAAAAATAATTTTAGGATCTACTATGTATTAGGTATAACAATCATAGGTCTAAATGAGATTAGACATGTTAACTTTTTTCACCTTTAAGGTAGTTCTCCAATTTCACATGAAATGGCTTTCTAGAAATACAACACTCCCTGTATATCTAAATAAATATGTATTATAAAAGATGCATAGACACCAAGGCAGCTAGGATGGCACAACCAAAGACATTCTCAAAGAGGACTTCCACACCTGCTCGAGAAAGTGGCAAGAAAGCATAAATGTATTCAATGTGAGGTAGATTAAGGATTATGTATCTTTTACTGTAATAAATATTTTAAACATAAACAGCCATATTTTTAGATTATACTTTATATGTGCAAAATGAAATAAATTAAAATTTGAAAAAGGGGGTCAGAGAGATGGCTCAGTAGAATAAGCGCTTGTCTGGCAAGCACAAGTACCTGAGTTCAATCCATGTTCCACAAAAAAAAAAAAAAAAATTAAAAAAGGTAAGCCATTAATTAAGTCAGCAACCTAAATGGAATAAACTCTGGAAAATGAAACCAACCATAGGCCAGAATTTAGCCTCAAAACAAAATTACACTTATAAATGTGACAGTCTATAAATTACATACTTCTACGAAAAAGGATAATTGTAAGGACATATGAGTAAGTTTTACAAAATGTACAAGATAATGAATTCAATTAAGATTATTTTTTAGGGCTGGCCAGATACCTCAGCACATTAAAGCACCTGCTCAGGCAGATGCAGGGACTGGGAACCCCAGAGTTTCCTACTGGCCCCCACCCCTGGGATGCACTTGTAATCACAGCACTTGGGAGGCTGAAAACAGGAGTATCATTATGAGTCTGATCTGTGTAGTGAGACCCTATACTAAATACATTTTTAAAAAAGATTATTTTTCAAATAATCTTATTTTTAACTTAAAGGAATAAAAGAACGAAAGTTTAAAGAAAGGAAAATAAGAGAGCCAAGGAGATAACTGAGTGGCATAAGGACAAGGTCTTGAGTTCTCTCCCCATTACATAAGAAGGAAGTGGGAGGACAGAGAAGAGAGGAAGAGGAGGGGGGAGGGAAAAGGAATAGGAGGAAACGGGGGAAGTGAAGGAGGACAAAGCAACAAAGTTTCCTTAATAGTTAAGCCAGTCTTGGGCAAAAAAACAGAACTGACAATCAAAAATTATATTTCACCCATGACTATAATCATGCAGGTCAAAATAGATCAAAGATCTAAATTTAAGAGAAATACTATATTAACTGGAAGAGAGAGTACTTACAAATCTTGAAGACACAGGGGTAGGCAGAGAGTTAGTTCATCAACAAAAAACAAACCACATTCGAAAAACTTCGAAGAATCAACAACTGGGATCTCATCTTATTAAAAAGTTTTGTACAACAAAAGAAAATGACAAAGTTAAAAGAAAACTCATGAATTAAGAAAAAAATTTAACCAACTATCCCTCAGACAAAGGACTTCTATCTAGAACATATAAAGATTTTTTTAAAAAATCAGACAGCCAAAATTCAAATAATCAAAAAATGGGCAACTGAGGCGAATAAACATTTCTCAGAGGAAGAAATACAAAAGGTAAACAAATACATGAAAAAAATGTTCAACACTATTGGTCCCTCAAGAAATGCAAATTAAAACAACACTGAAAATTTTATCTCACCCCAGAAAGCATTGTTATCACCAAGAAATCAAGCAATAACAAATGCTGGCATGGCTATGGGAAAAAAATGAACCTTTCTCCATTGTTGGTGGGAATGTAGATTGGTACAACCTCTGTGTAAACTACTGTGGAGATTCTTTTAAAAAAAAAACTAGGATTAGAACTCCCAGCTGACTAGGTATTTCCCTTCTGAATATTTCCCAGAAGAAATGAAATCATGCCACAGTTAAATGTGAGCACCTATGTTTACAGCAACAAACCTTGCATAAGCTAAATCCTGGAAACAATCCAAATGTCCATCAAATGAGGAATGCATTAAAAAAATGTGGTATTTTTATACAGTAGAGTACAACTCAGCTATGAAAAAAACTCGAGGCTTTTATAGATAAATGGATGCAACTAGAGATCATACTCATAAGTGAAATAATCAAATCCACATATATAAACATATTGTCTTCCTAGTATAAGAAACTGAAAGAGTAAATAAGATCCAAAAACTACAAGAAATATTTTGAAAGGGAGAACGCTCAAAAGGAAAGAATAAGGGATGGCCAAATAGCTCAGATTAAAGCACCTACAAGCAGATACAAGGCCTGGGGTTCAATCCTTGGGGTATTTAAGTAATTTAAATAAAGGACATTAATCTTAAATGTCCTGAATGATCCAGCCCAGCCCAGGTACAGCAAACGTGTGGGAGAACTCCCAGTTTCCCACTCCAGACAAAAGTCAGGCACCCGCATGAGTGAGACCCTCTACCATGCTCCTGGGACCCCATGCTCCAGAGGCCCCACCCCAAAGCCCACCCAGTGGGTGAGAACTATTGTGATTATCTGAGGACTCCCAGATCTGGCTAGTGTGTGGGAGAGCTTCTGTGCTCCGCTGTGTTCCCTGGGCCAGAGGCACAACAGAGGGGCACCACAGGTTCATTTCCAACGGCTGCAGCAGGAAGGAACTCAACACAACAGCTACACCCAGGGCAGGCATAACTGGATAACCTCAAACTTAACAGATCTGCAACCAAATCACAGTAGGTGCTTAAGGTTATAACTGCACCAAAGGTCAGAGGTCAGTGCTATACAAAATGAACAAGACAAGAAACAAAATGCAATCTCAGGCCTCGAGCCCACCCATAAGAAGTGTAGAGGACAGTAGCTCAGCTGAAATGAATGAATTAACAGTGTCAGAACCAAAGAACAGCAGGAAGGTATGGAGGAACTCAGAGCAGAATTAATTCCTGAAATAAAAAAAGAAATCTCTGAATTCAAGCATCTGAAGTAAAGAATCTAATATGGAAACATATGGAGGAAACTCAATCTGAAAAAATCTCTGTGGTAAAAGAATAACTGCCTCTAAAGAAGACATTGATAAAAAAAGAAAATAGAGATTAACAATATGAAGGCTTCCTTGAATGAGCAATACAGAAAAGAAACAGATCACATGAAACAGAGTCAAAGAGATACAGAGGAACTTAAAATCTCAAGCACAAGTCTGCAAAACCATCTGAGTCAAAGTAAAGACAGATTTTCAGATCTTGAAGATGCTGGTGCAGCTAGTGAAAAGATAAGAAAGGATCTCTTAAAAACAACTACAATGCAGGAAAAAATAATCTAGATGATGCAAAGATGAACAAGGTGAGACTAACAGGCATTAGTGAGAAATATGGAGTCAATACAAATGATATGAAAAGGATATGGGTAGAAGTAATTGCAGAAACCTTCCCAAATATGAGGAAACAATATGACATTCAGGTAACTGAAGCATACAGAATGCCAAATAACTTCAACCCAACTAAAAACACACCGAGACATATAATAGTCAAGATCCAAGAAATCCAGCACAAAAGTAATATACTGAAAGCCACTAAATGTCGTGAGTACTTAAATAATGCACTGGGGCCTGCTGTGCCAACCCTGCACTTGGGGCATACTGATACAGTAATTAAGACTAGGCATGGTAGCACATGCCTATCATCCCAGCTCTTGAGAGGGTGTAAACAGGAGGATCACTATGAGTCAATCTAGTAGTGAGATCCTGAACACCCTGTAGACCCTTCCCTAAAATACAAAAAAAAAAAAAAAAGGAAAGAACAATGTGGGGGGGGAGAAAAGAAGGGGAAGAAAGGATATGTATATATACACAAGATACCTAAGATAATTGTACTATTAATTTCTATTCATTGAAATAAAGTTACAATCAATGGTGCATGCCTGGACCTGGTAATCTGAACCACTATATTGAAGGTAACAATATGCAATATAATAAGCATTGTTAACTGCCTATCACCTTGTTTCAAAATTCTGAATTATTTCTATTGGTTTTCTCTCTTTATGATTAAGAAAAAAATAGTTAAGCCAGTCTTAGCACAATTTTCTATAGCCTAACACTGAAGATTCAACTTGCTAAGTCAAATACTGCTTTTTATGCCTCAGAAATAATCTTGGCTTTCAAAAAATAACAAGTTAATATTAACTAAAGGTAACAGATGATGCTCAAAGAAAAGTTCTCAAACATAACTGATAATAAAACATTATCACATTATTTCTAAATTAATATATCAGAATAAATTACATATCAATCTTCCTTAGTTACACACACAAGCAAATCACAAGGAGTACTATCGAGAGAACACATTTAACGACAGAGATCACCTTCTTTTTTAAAAGAATGAATGATATGGCTATATGGTGAACAGAGGAGTAAAAATACACAACTGAGTTACTGTTTATATTCCATATAATCCTAGAACAGCAATAGGACATGACATAATGACATACTCAGAAGGAAGGCGGCTCTGAAGAGAGCAGTCTAGAGGCTAGGTTTCATCCATATGAAATGCATAAGTGGGCTCTCTCTAACCCATTTATCAGAAGAAGATTTTTTTTCAGAACCTATTTTAAACACAAGAGTAGACAAGATCAAAGCAGTGTAAACATGTCAATTGTTTGACTAAAAGTCAAACAGTAATAGACTGCTAGGTAAAAAAAAAAAAAATAAGAGAAAGCTCAGTTAGTTCCAAATACAGCTTACTGTACATTTGTGTGTACTCAGCTGTGCTATAAATTCAAAGACGCGAATGCAAAATAAGTTAAACATGGTCCTTATACTTGAGGGCTTTAATACAACATATTAAGAATGAGATTCAAAAAGAATTATATACAGAGTAGAGTTGGAATGCTGAAGTACATATGTTTAATTTTCAAGATGTCTTAAAAGACTTGACAGAAATGAAAGGGTTTCTAAACTTTGTGAAACAAGTTTCCCTCTGGTTACTAAAAGCTACTAAACTAAAAATACAACATTTTTATTTCACTCAGCTGTGCCCAACCTGCAGCTGGCCTTTTCTCATTTCGTGTGTGTGTGTGTGTGTGTATGTGTGTGTGTGTGTGTAGAAGAACTATCTTGAGCCACATATAAAATATATAAAATAGTATACAGAAGTAACAAAACTTGCTCCTTAATATTTTTATTATATTTTAAAAGATAATAAAGAAAGCAGCCAATAGCTTGGACAGTCTGCTTAGGTGGTCAGAAATAAAATCTAAAACCTGTGAAAATATTTATGCCACGTCCTAGTTATGGGCTTAAGAGGTTCTTGTGAAGAAATAAAAAGCATAAAGTAAAAACCCGGCAAATGAGCACCAGAATATATGTACATATGTACATGTACAAGGCAGATAAAGTTGTTGGTGGAGAGTATCTGTATTTCTTTTATGACAGAGGTGTGACTGCCATCATCCAGCTGTACCAGCTTTCTCTTTCCCTGTCTCCTTTAACCATAGTTTGTTCTTCTACTTCAACTCCTATAAAATGATGGTTATAGTGCATACACCAATACAACACAGTTAAAGTTCAGAACCCAAACATCATTGCTAACATTGCTCCTTGACAAAGAACATCTTCAAACAAATGAATTAAAGATAAACTTCTAGAATATATTCTCTTCAAAATGTTGGAGTGCCACATGAGTAGCTTAATAGACAACAACAGGGTTCATAGGGCAAAAGAGCTACATTTTACTAGAAAAGTCAGAAAAAGTCTCTAAGAGCAAGTAAGATTTGAGATAAGCCTTGAGTGTGGATATGATTTTTGTGTCCTATAAGGAAAAAAAATAATTTTGGCAATGGCACAAAAATCAATAGGATTCTTCTAGATAGAGTGATGAGTTCTTAAAGGGGAACACAACTGGATGGAAAACTAGAAACACTTATCCTAACCAGACCATGATGGACTTAGCCCTCAACTGCTAATTTAATCTTTCTTTCTTAAGAGCAGAATATTTACTGGGGGAAAGAAACTTTCTGAGGGACAGAAGGGGGGACCCAAGAAGGTTGTCCCATAATTCACTTGGTGCAGACTTGTGCAAGTGCAGACTGGTACAATCAAAAAAATTAGGATTGGGGGTCCCATTTAACTTAGTGGTGTGTTGCTGGGCATCTTCCCAGGAGAATTAAAAACAGTGATATTTGTGCACCTGTGTAGTAGCACAACTTGTAATAACTAGCTCTTGGAAATAATTCAAATGCCTATCAACCAAGAAATGGATAAAAATATGTGGCATTTTTACACAAAGAAGGACTACTCAGCCATAAAGAAGGATAAACTAAGGACTTCCATAGGTAAATACATCCAGTTGGAGACCATACTCATAAGTGAAATACACCAGACACACATGTGTAAACATCGTATTGTCTTACTAATGTGAAAAACTGCAAGAGTAAATAAGATCCAAAATGTACAATAGGTATTATAAAATGGAAAGAAACTTCAAAAGGAAAGAGAAACTGGAGGGGCTGAGGAGAAGGCTTAATAGAAAAAGCACTTCCCTGGCAAGCACAAGGGCCTGAGTTCAATCCCTCATTCCACAAAAAACAAAAAAAAAAAAGAAAGAAAAACAGAAAGTGGAGAAAAGAATGGGAAAAGCAACACATGTTTATACAAAATACATACATATGAAAATTACACTACTAATTTCTCTTAGTTAATTGAAAAGAAAGATTTGTACTAATATTGTTTGAATAATTAAATGCCAATATCTTGTACTCTGAGTAACTAATTTAAAGATAAGTATATGAAATGTGTTAAGCACTGTCAGTACCCACTCTTTAATGCAAAGTCTTATGTATACTTTTTTCAAATGGGTCAATCTCATTAACATGTAAGCCCTTAGCAGACCCCCTAATAAAAGACCAATTTATAAAACTGGGCCATTTTAATGATTTTACAATAATAAATAGTTTTCTTGATGAATGTAGTCATGAGAGTTGTTCAGCAGTCCTGAAGTTATGGTTTTCTTGGTTGGTCTGTAGTCTTCAATAAGTGTAAGAAGTTATTATATAAGACTGCATTGAAGCATCCATCATTTTCAGGACTGTTGATTACCTGGGCATATTTACCCCAAATAACCTTGCCTCCTTGTATCACAAGGCCCAATTTGCTCATGTTCACCTCAATCACAGTTCCTTCATAATAACACACAAAGTTATATGCTATGGCAATAAAGAATTCCTTTTCACACCAAGTACTGGCAGGCAAAAGGTGGCTCTCAGTTCAGGATGTGTTACATGGGCCTTCTGAAAACATAAGCCCATTGGCCTAATGAATCTTTCATATATAGGTGGTTTTTCTTGTAAAGCCATCTCCAACAAAGAAGACTTTAGTAACCATCCTCTTCATGCCTTCTTTTTTCTCTTTCCAGTTTGAATATCTTTTTTTTTTTTTTTTTTTTTTTTTTTTGTATTTTAGGGAAGCATAAACATGGTGTTCAGGGTCTCACTACTAGATCAGACTCGTAGTGATGCTCCTGTTTACAGCCTCCCAAGAGCCTGGGATTACATGTGCAGGCCACCATACCCAATCTCAATTGTCAACTCAGTGCACCCTGGGAGCAAGGCTGCAAGGCAGGCCCAGGGATCAAACCCCCAGCCCTGAGCCTGCTTGCTGGTGCTTCAATCCACTGAACTATTATGCCAACCTTTCCAATAACTTTTAATGCTTCCATTTCTCCTTGGGAATGAACTTTGGGTAGAAGAATTTCCCAGTTTCCCACCTTTTCTTTTTGTTTTGTTTAATCATGTTAGAAAGTACTTTTGCACGAAACTATTCCTCACTGTCGAGCAGGTAGGCAGGTACTGTTCATTGTGGAGTCTTTCCATTATTATTTTGTTTGGTGTCTCTCTTTTCATGCATCTTAATAGTCTTCATTTGTATTTTTTCTGCATGGTGCTGTGTGTGGTAGAGCTTAGCCTTCTAACCAATCATTATTTTTTATTCTTCGATCATTCATGAGCCTCTCAACTTTCCTTCTTTCTCTTTTTCTCATAGTAATCCAAGTGGTACCCATAGTATTTATGGTGTAATTCAATATATTCATTCTGTGGCATGATGACAGCTGCAGAGCCATCATAGGCAGCCTCACGTATGCAAAGGCAAGTTCTAACTTCAGGGTCTGACAGATGCTCGAGCTGCCTTCATGCAGACAGAAACAAGGAAACATTTCTCTTTAAAATAAAAACTCAATACACATGAAGACTCATGCTATATGCCTAGCACCTGGCTGATTCTCATTAGGGCAAGTCATATAATAGATATATAATCAGTTCCTTCTAAGAAGTTTGACTCTAATAAAAGTCAAATGCAATTCCCTGCAGTTTGTAGTTATGTTAGCATTTTATTCTTTGTTTCAGCACCCAGAGATCCAATGAGAATGACATGCCCATGCAATTCCAACATAATTCAGACAAGTCTGAGTTTGGCCTAGGTTTTGCTTCTGTTAGTGTATGAATCCTTTTCAGTAATAAAGTTTAACTTTAAGTATATTTATATTAAATTGTGTAAGTTAATTACCATGTGGTAATGGGACTACCATGACACTCTGTGAGGGATTTAAGAATGACACAAACAATTTAAACTCATCTAACTTCAGTTTATATCCTTTCTAAATAAGACTGCTTCTCAAAATACAGTATACTTAAAGCAATACAAATGGTTCTTTGAAACTCAAAGATTGTCTGCAATCATCAATTTTAACTGAAACACAATGCATCATAAGTTGGCCTTCACATTTTAAGTGATAGTCCTAAAAGATTTTCTATTTCTAATAGTTTATATATTTTATTTAATTTTTTAAAAAAATGTCTTTGGTACAAGTTCTCACGATGCAGCTTGGACTCCTAGTTTTCCTCCTATTTTTAGCCTTCCCAGCACTGGGAATACAGAAGTGCACCACCACACCCATTCTCAGTGGCCAACAGAGTGTGCCCAGGGGCAGGGCCAGTGCAGCATGTGGTGCCAGGGATCAAATCCCAATCCCTGTGCTTGTCTAAGCAGGCGCTTAGTCCACTAAGCTGTCTTGTCAGCCCTTCAAATGTTATTTTTGAACCCAATTGTACATTCCTCCTTATTTTCTGGATTCTAACCTAACTTAATGCTCTATATTTTGCACATTCATTTTTTCTGTCAAAAAATAAATCACAAAAAAACATCAAGTTAGACTCAAATAGCACTGCTTTATATAGCTGGCAGGACTGTGAACCGATTTTATAATGAGTTCATAACCCAAAGAAAGGACTCATGCTTAAAGTCTCCATATTATTTTTACTAAGTAATATGACAAATATTCCATTTTCATGCAGATAAACTGCCTATGTTTTATAAAATATAAGCAAATCATTTAGGATCAAGGTACTACCAAAATCAAGCCATTAGTATCATATTTGCAACTTCTGTAAAAACATTGTGTTCATTCATCTTTGCACATAGGTACCAGAGGTATAATATGCATAAACAATGAAAGTATATCAAAGGCTTTATTATTAAAAATCAAACTCTCAGAATTTTGTCTCACAAAAAGTCATGTAAAAGAAAATGAACCAAATAGCAAAATAGCAGCAACTCCTTAATGACCTGCTGAGGAAAACCAACCACATTCTGTCCAGGCTGAAGGGACTAATCCTGCTTCTTTTTTTTTTTTTTTTTTTTTGTCTTTTTTGAGACAGGGTCTCACTGTGCAGTTCAGGCTGGCCTTAAGCTCACTTTGTAGCTCAGGCTGGTCTCGAACTCACAACAATCCTCCTGCCTCAGCCTCCCTAGTGCTGGGATTACAGGCATGCGCCACCACGCCCGGCTAATCCTGCTTCTTGGTGGACTGCCAATCAACAAATGCCAAACTTGTTTGGTCTGCTATATAATTCTTCCTAAAGTTATGCTTTTAAAGGGCATCACAGAGTAGAAAAACATATTTGAAATCAGAGCTCAAGCAAGTAAGTCGGAGCGATTGGAATGTTTTTCAACTAATATTTCATTTTGATTCACACTCAGTACTCCAAGGAAAAGCAAGTCTGCCTAAAGATCTAATAATATTAAAGAATGATCTTATATATTTCTCCTAATGTTGAAAATATAAGATTTGTAAAAAGTCACTTCTTCCATATAGGTGAAATGCAGATATAATTTTATTATAACACTTTCATTTTTAAAAAATTATTTTGATAATTTTATCTTCAATATAGACAACTCACCAAACCAATAATAAAACTTATTTCTAAGCAACGGTTATGTAATATAGATGCAACCTGAGAAATTAGTTACCAAAAACACTGAAAACAGAAGCTTGGTCCAAAGGGGTGGGAGTAATTAACTAGTTTAAGAATATTGAAAAGGAAAAGGAAAAGGATAGGAAGGAAAACAAAGAAAATGTAATATATATATATATATATATATATATATATATATATATTTAAATTATCTCACAAAAGATTTAATACAAAGCAATAAATTTAAAATATAAGTATGGGAGAGATATTTTAAAGCTTTTATTTTGATGGCACAAATCCAATGTATGATTCTTAAGAGGAAAAAATTAACAAAATACCATAATATATAACATAAATGATTGTCAGAGACTATAATTTTTCTACTACTTATACTGAAAAATAATTGCTATCTCTACTTTTATACACAAGTTTTCAGTCAATCTGCTTCATTATCTGCTTAGCCTACTTAGCACACTTATTCCACTCAAAATCTCAGCTAAAGAGCATTTTTAGAGTCTAATGATTATTCAGAATTTGATCAGCTTTGTCATTAAAATTATCAGATTTGGTTAGGAAAGAAAAAAAAATCCATATTGATAAGTATGCAAAGTTGGCTGCTGGTCTGGAATCCATTTCAGAAGCTTTTATTAATTTAATGCTTGCTTAAATGCTCTATAAATTAATTTTAAATAATCTCAAAATGCTTTCCTCATAAATGGTTCTTATTTAGTGAAGACTTAGAGTACCACTTTAAAAGTAACACTACATTTGCAAGCTTCATAGTTCTTGTATGCATACTGCCTTAACTTTTACCTTGTCTAACACTTTAATTATTTTTATTTTTAATAAAGTCCGCTTTTCCGATTTACACAATAAACTTGTTTCTATTAGCATTGTATAATTGAAGCAACAGCTATGTAATAACTTTATATATACTAATATTTCTAACTCATTTTCAATAATCTCAATGTAAGTCAAATTTTTCTAATTGAAATCTTTCAAACTGATATCTACACCCTCCAAAGAAAGAAGTACACCTTATATAAGTGAAAAATGCTGATGCAGACCCTGCAGGTTTTGGCAACTGGTTACTAAAAATAAACAGCTCTAAAATGTGCAGCTTCAATTTGGTATATCAAATTACTGAGAGAAACATCTTATTCTCTGCCTATAAATACTATGACATAGATTTATTCTTTTTGCTGATACACTCAGTTTAATACTGTATAAGGGCAAAGAGTTTATTAAAATAAGAGCAAAGTAGTTTCTGCTCTCAGGAATTTCTTATTACCCGGTAAGAACAGGAGAAAGGTTAAGAAGGAGAAAAAGATGGGATTACTACCTTCATCGTTTTAGTTTTATCCTTTAGTACATCCCTGTGCCCTGTGCCATCCTCTACCCATGCACACACTTTGGCCAATAAGATGTGACCTCTATCAGATGGGTTTGGCTTTCTCCCCAATATCACTAACTGCTCTCTTTCTTCCTCTTTCCACTCTACTTGTGCAAGACAGAAGCTTCATGAAAGGGATATATATGAAGAGTCATGTTTATTTTCTATTCAAGGGATATGTGGTGGGATCATAATTTGGGCCTTTGGGTTATCTCTGGAATATGGCACTGGCAAGAGCTTTTTGAGTGGTACTATGGACAATTCTGAGATTTACCAGAAACTTTTATAATAGCGTTGAAAAAGAAGACATCCAAATGATGTATGGTATGGCACAATGGGCTTCCTGTACTATCGAATTGTTCATAGTAGGCTAGAGGAGTCAAAACTCCTTGAGCTTTAAATACAGATATGCTATATTACCTAACTTTCAGCCTCAGTTCCCTTATCTGCAAATTGAAGCAGCTAATAGCTAATATGCAGAATCATAGCAAGTAATAGGCAGATGTGCTAGGCATTGGCTACATCTGGTGAGTGAAACAAAGTCCTCTCAAAACAAAAAAGTGAAAATAAACTTGCAAATTAAAAATTTTGAGACCCTCAAATAATATTATAGAAAAGAAAATGGCTGCAAGAAACAATTTAGATAATGTACTGGTTGATACACTGTGTGTCAACTTGATAAGTTTAGAAGTTTAAGTGACTCAGCAGGGAGCCAGGGTTCTTATTTTATAAACATCCTCATCCTATTCAAGAGGAGAATATGGACATTGTCTGAGTTCTACACCTTCATCCCAGGGTAGCCTCCTTATAATGTAAGAAAGGACAGTGGCAGCTGTTGCAGCTTTTCTCTTTGCTCTTTGCTGTTTTCCACTGCCATGAACTGCTGCCCTCTGCCATGTGGCACTCAGCCTTGGAGCCAGCTGAACATGTACTGAAACCTCCGCAAACTGTGAACTAAATAAACTTTACTTCCTTAATTTTGGTTGCCAAGTATTTTTTCCCAGCAAGGAGAGAAAGGTAACTGAGACAGACAGATTGACAGGGGGAAAAATATACCAGGCAGAAGACACATCTAGAATACAGACTCCTAGACAATGACAGCGAACCTTTTAGAGCTTTCAATGATAGAAAGAGCCTGCTGCAGTTTTTCTGCCATGGGTTGTTCACCACTGTTCTAAGATACAAAAATAATATGGTGTCTTTTAAAAGTTTCTATTTCTTCAGTTTTAGATTTAAATATATAAATACCTAGTTGCCTACTACTTAAAATCTCCACTAGAATTCTAATGCCATTTGAAACTTTTTGTACAGGGAATTAAAGTCAGGACTTTGCACTTGCCAGATGCTGTTCCACTGAGTCATATAGCCAGCCCTACCATCTGAAAGTAATCAAGTTTACAACAGAACTCTCAATTCTCAAGACTACCTAAAGTGCAATTTCATTCAATGAAACTGAACCCTTTCCACAACAGTAAATATTTGGGCTTTAAATATAGATGTGTTGTACTACCTATGTAACTTTCTCAAATTACACACACACACACACACACACACACACACACAATCCTGTCATGAAAAATGTATCAAGTATTTTGATATTTATTGTGAAAGTATGTTTTTCTTTTTGTTGTACAAGAGAACACAAACCGGGGCCTAATACAAGGTAGGTAAAAACTTTACAATTCAGCTTTTTCCCCTAACATTGTCAGACATTTGTGATAACACTATTGTATTTATTTATTTTTTATTTATTTATTTATTTTTTATTTTTTATTTTATTGAAGTACAAATATCAATCAGACAGTTTTAAAACACCTCAACAAGACAGATTCGATAAATTAATACATTGCAAACTGTTTTCATAATGTTTTGGAATTGTACAAGGTGCACACATGATATTATATTTACAGATATTAGTTTAGCAGATGTCTCTTATCAGTAAATTAAGAGTGTAGCTGCTTACTTATTTTTTATACCTGAATTATATCAAAAATTCAATAATTATTTTCCTAGTGGATGACCATAGTACTAGAAGCCAACATAATATCCTGTCCAACCACCATGTGTTGGTATATAAGTCTTGTTCTATCTAGGTCTTAACCATCCAGCAGAAAGTATAAAAATGAAGTATACATCGCGGGGCCATAATATTAAGCTGAGCTGTAAATGGATATGGTCAACAACTTCTTTGAATAACTCACTATTGTTGTGGAATGCTCGATTGTGTTGGATTGTGGTGTCGAGTTCAAGCACCTAAGTTAGTTGAATGACAATGGAGTGCCCACCTTTGACAGGTGTAGACAAAGGAAGGGGTATAGAAAGAAAAAAATCATGATGTGTGTGCATAGACAGTACAGTTGGGATAGATAACACTGTGCTTCAACAGCATTGTATTTAAATGAAACAAAATATTTTGAATGACTTAATGTAAAAGAGAATAAAGGTAAAATGGTGCCTCCATTTCCAATTATTAGCATGTCAATAACATGATACTATCTGTTTTGGACATTAAATCCTGATTTCATTCAGATTAGAAAAAAATAAAAATAAAGGACTATGTCAACCTATTCTGGTACCAGATTATAGGTCCCTAAGAAGGAGAGAAACAGTGCCGCTGGTGTAGTGGTATCATGCAAGATTCCCCTAAGAAAGACAGAAAATGTCAAAATTATTAAGACTATTGATGCAACACAGCTTATAAGCAATTAAACTAAAAGAGTGATCAGTCTAAGCAGGCTTTTTACTTGGAAAAAGGACTGAGAATCAATTTTAAGGTTTCTTAGAGTCTTCATGAAAGCAAAAATGTAATTTCTAATTTTGAGCTGCTGGTTATTAAAACAAAATTGTAAAGCAGAACTAATGAAGTCTGAGTCAAAAACTCACAAAGGGACATCATAGATGAAAAAAACATAATTAATCTATGTCATTTATCAAATTCTCTACCCAGGTTTCCAGCAAAAAACTATATTAACTGAAAAACCCTTCCAATTTATAAATAAAGCTAAGCTATGCATAATTATAATAGTAATTTATTCCTCTCCTGATCTTACAAATTAAAGATTTAATTTTCTTTATTTATTATGGCAACAAAAAATATGTTCATTTCTTAAGCTAACATCTGGGAGACTTATTTATTTTACTTTATTTTTTTGTCCTTATTATTAACTTCATTGAAAATCAATAATAATTATATAGCAAATTAAAAATTGTAGACAAATACTGAAATGTGAAAGGTATAAGATGTAGACAGAGTGAATTTTAGAAAAGTATTTCTGAAATGAATACATCAGATTAATAGATTGCACATTGTAAAAAAATTACACACTTAAATGAATATAATAAAAATTGTCTAAAATAAACATCGTAAAAAACTTATTTACAAACTTAAATGAATATAAGTAGAAGGTACAAACAATAAATATTTAAAGATTTAAAATTTCTGAATTTAGTTAAAATGGCACATTTCCAAGAAAAACTTTTTGCACAAGAAATATGAATAAAATCCTAACAAGATAAACAAAAATGAAAGTGTATAAAACTAATTGTAAAATAATCATTAAAGCATATACATAGAAAAAGGTATCAGCTATGGAAGAACAGAAGAACAAAATTAAATAGCATCTTATTCTACATTAGAAAAAAAAACACCAGCAGGTGGGTAAGACTTATTTATGCAAAAGACTGAAAAAAAATCTGTCTTTACTGAATTCTACACTTAGCAACATACCTTTGAAAACTAAAAGTAAAATATTTTCCAGTTATACAAAATTGAAATATTCTAATGTCTCCAGATTTAGCAAATAGAAAATAACAAAGACCATACTACAGAAGGCAAGAGAAGCTGCTGTACGGTCCTGGATAAAGAATAAAGAGCTCTCAAAATGGTAGTTATGCAGGACTATATAAAATATATTAGGTGAACCCATTTAAAAGGTCATTGAAGATTTCCACAAAATAGTATCAATCTTCTGTCAGGTTATATACATATTTTATCATGTCTGTGTGTGTGTGTGTGTGTGTGTGTGTGTGTGTCTGTGTGCGCGTGTGCAAAAGACAAGGAAGAACTAATATAAAGTCAATGGAAAATGGAAACACACTTTTTAAAGTTTCTAATACTAGGAGAAAATATCATACCATGTCTTATAAGTAGATTTAAGTTAAAGAAACAGTATATCATAAAACAAAAATTAGAGATTAGACAATATTCAGAAAATTAATTAAATATTAATTCAACATTAAATATTTTAAAATAATATTCAAAAATTAAAATTGTGAGTCCAACTAAGAGCACTGACTATAGTTTATGATGTGTACGAATCAATAATAAATTTAGAGTGCTCACACATTATTTGATTAGCTTAATATATAAAAAAAAATCAACTAAGAAAAAGTTTTCATTATACTAAAGAATTAGTAAGACTAAAATATAACAAAAATACTGGAATGGCAAATATATGACCAGCACTTCTAACAGTTTGCAGGCAGAATATGGCACAAAGTTCCAGTGTGGGGGGGACATGGACAGTGTCCATGATGCTTACTGGTGGCCAAGTGTCACTTGTAGGACTGAGCCACTGCAATTTCATTCATACCTACCCTGTAGATCTAGACAGAATTTTGAACAATAGGGGCTGAAGAAGTCCCTTTGTACAGCATACTGATGGAAATATTTTGCTGCTGTATACAAAAGAATAATTGAAAGACTGTTGTTGTGTACCTTTTTTTCTCCTGTTTGTTTGCCCTTT
>PVKA01024671.1:0-10941 GCA_004027165.1 Ctenomys sociabilis | reverse complement strand
CTGATGGGTATATCAGTCTGGTTTAGAATTTGTTTTTTGCAAGACTTAAAGTACTTTGCTCCATGCTCTTCTTGACTTAATGGTTTATGAAAAGTAATCTGCCATTATACTGATGGGTTTTCCTTGAAATGTAATACATTTCTTTTCTCTTTTGGATTTTAGTATACTATTCCTATACTGAATTTCTGGGATCTTGATTATTAACTATATGGGGTTTTTTTTTGTTATTGTTTTTTTTTGTTTTTTAGTTGGTTTGACATTATTTGGAGTTCTACATGCTTCGGTTACCTTATTGTCAGATTGTTTCTCCATATTTAGGAAGTTTTCTGCTATTACTTCTGCCCATATTCTCTTTATATCATTTGTATTGACTCCTTCTTTCTCATTGATACCTATTAGTCTTACATTGTTCATCTGATCATTGTCTTGCAGACGTTGAATTATTTTTTCTGTATCCTCATTGTTTCTAAGAGATCTTTTCTTACCATTTCACTAGCTGCAATGGTATCTTCAAGGTCTAAAAGTCTACTTTTACTTTCATTCAACCAGTTTTGCCAGCTTGTGATTGAAATTTTAATTTCCTATATAGAACTTCAAATCTGCTTCATGCAATCTTTTTCTTTCCTATATTGCTCATTCAAAGATTCCATCATTTTTATGTTTTCCTCTCTTTTGTTATCAGTGTCTTTTTTGGTACTTCTTTCGTTATAGTTCTCATTTCTTTTTTTAACTTCAGAAATTATTTCAGATCTGATTTCCTTATACCTTTCTGCAGTTGTTTCTTTACTTCCAATTTCAGAGATTTCAGGTGTGTGATTTCCAATTTCTTCTATGCTATTGTATCTTGCATTTATTCTTGTTGGGCTTGGGGCCTGAGAACGCATTTTGCTCCTTCTCTTTATCATTTTGTATAGCACTGTCTTCTGACATTTGGTGTAGAGCTCTGATAGTTATTACCTTAGCACCAGGTCTGGATCTACCAAGTGGAAACTCCTCCTGATGGATATGGTTTGAGTCTGGTGAAGGTGCTTCACTTCTTCCTGCTGCAGGCCTTGGAAGTGAACCCTCTGTGCAAATCTGGCAAGATGTTGTGCTCCTGGATCAGCTGAGTGGGTCCTGACTAGTGTCCCTGCAGGGAGTTCTGCTGCAGTGCTCCACACTGGGCCTGTCAAATGGAGGAAGTCCCACTGCCATACCTGGCTGGGTGCTGGCTCAACATCTGGGAGATTTGTAAGTATTGATCTTATTCTAGAACTGGGTTAAAGACCACAGATGTGGCCATATTTACACTATAATATATATGACTATAAAGAAATAATATTTTTGAAGCAAAATTTTTAAGTAAGTTTATTCTACAAATGACAGCCATACTCAAAAAAGTTTTGGAAAATCATCTTAAAAACTCCCTTTAGATGATTTGCAAATATTTCCAGTGCCAGAAGACTATCAATCTGCTCCAAGAGATTTAATTTTCAGAAAGCTAATTGTTCAGAGTCAAATCTGGTGGGTATGTTAGGTATTCAAAATTAGTGAACATGGTTTGCCTGCAAAGTAATAAGATGTTTTATGTTACTCTGAAGCCAATAATGAACAAACTATATACAAGGCAATTTTGTTTAGGGTTTCCCTCCATATGTTCTTGATAATGTGTGTATTATCATCAATATTATTAAAACTAGTATTAAATCTTTATAGATATAGTTGGGATTTCTACTTGTATCTATATAAAATTACTATCCATATTTATATATGGAATTCTACTTATATCTATAAGGAAAAGAATAAATTTAGTAAGTAAAAAGGATATTGGCAGGCATGTGATTGAATTCTTTCTTCCAGTTATAGCTAAAGATGTCAGAAAAAAATGATCTCTACTAGATATGCTTATGGAGTTCTGAATTCAGTGGTTTTCAAAATCATTTGGAAGGCTCAACAAAATGAAAATGATAGTCTCAGTCCTAAATTTCTGTCTCAGCAAATCTGAAAAGGTACTAAGAACTTACATTTCCATTTGGTGTTGATGCTACTGGTCTAGAAATCACACTTTGATGACGCTAATATTGCTACTTTGGTATTTGGGTGGCAGAAAGTTACCTGGGAACACTTATTTATAAAATGCTTTCTAGCAAGAAAGGGTTAATTTTTTTCCTTTCTTCCTTCCTTCTTTTTTTTTTTTTTTTGGCAGAACCGGTGATTGAAAGGTCCTTGCACTTACCAGGGAAGCACTTATTCCACTGAGCCATCTCCCCAGCCTCAGAAGTGGCTAATTTTCTCATCTTATCCCAACTGTAACATGTCTTCCAGTTCTTTTTCTACTTAATACCGTATAACACCCCTAGAACTTGTACAAGTATTTTAGGGGTTATTAAGCACCCAGTAATATCTGTGGTATCCCTTCCAAAAGGGGCCAATGGACAGAAAGTCATATTGGACATTATATTAGTTTTTTTTAAGGCTGAGTATTATTGACATATTGCCTTAGTAATTCATTTTTGTGCATGATAAGGGATAACCCATTTATTTGCAGGATGTTCATCAGTATGCCAACATTAATTCCATACTTATGACAATCAAAACTGTCTCAAACATTGCCAATGTCCCCGAGGGGCAAATCACTCCCCATTTGAGAACTACAATTCTATACACATAGGCACAGATCCTATTTAGGTAGATGACCATGTTTCTAGATGACTACATTTATACAATATAATGCTGACACAACCTGAGGGACAAGCTGCAAGACCCACTCAGCTAAAAAACAATCCATAGCACATATTTTATCAGTCCTTTGGATGGTGAACCCATCAGTACCCCATTTCAGCAGTGATAGTTATAATGTTGAACACTTATTAATAAAGTGAGGTTTAACACTAGCATCTCAATAAGCCTAATAGTAATCTAGGAAACTATATTGCCATATACTAGATGACAACTTTTTTTTTTTTTTTTTTTTTTTTTGGCAGAACGGGGGATTTAACTCAGACCCCTGCACTTGCTAGGGAAGCATTTATTATACTGAGCCATCTCCCTGGATCCTAGATGAGAACTCTTACAAACAGGGGAAACAGCCTTAACTGAGATCACAGCAGCAGTGACAGAGAGCAAATAGAGCTCTCCAGGACAGTCTCCTCCTGCTCACTGCTCTCCATGCTGCTTCAAGCTGCCTCTCAGAACAGGATAGGAATCACCCACTTGCACTTATTACTACGTGTTTCCAATTTGTGCTGACTCTTGTTTCTCATTCCTCCAAGTTGTATCACCTATTCAGCCATTCCAAGTAGAAAACAGTTGCTCCATTTTAAAAACCTCTTCTTTGCCCCCAGTGTACCAGTTAATGTCATCTATCAAGAGTTTTCCAATTTTGCATGTATATATCTGGTAATCTAAACAACAAATTGAAGACAAAATTATGCAATACAACAAACACTTAGAATTCATATTTCTTTGTGTAGTGAAATTCTGAATCATTTCCAATGTTATTGTTGCTATTATTGTTATTATTTTGTAACCTCTTAAAAAAGGAAAAAAATTGATTTACATACTGAGGGGAGAAACGCAGAGGTCTGGCTCGCCCAGGTAGCTGACACTCGGGTGTAGACAAATCTGGCTCCTGAGGTGGCGCACCAAAGGGCTGAGACTCCTCTGCCTGATCTCCAGGAAGTCCCCTGGCCCTTAATCTGTGTCACAGGACGCCTACACTCCTATCACAACTCTCCACATAACCTTCTTCACCCTTCAGATCCACCCCCTCACCTCCCTATATGTACACCTACACTTCCGCAATAAAGTAGATCTGCGCCATCAGCCTGTCTCCGCAGTCATCAGTCGCGTCGTCTCTTACCTATTATGAGGCCCACTGCCTCAACATACATTAATAAATTCTGATTGTTTTAGTGAGTCCAAATACAAATCAAATTCATTGAAGTTTTATTTTGTTGATCGAGTATCTATATCACTGACCTCAATTATAATTATTTGGCACTGAGCAGTTACAACTGGCTCTCTGAAGATATGAAAATGCTCCCTACGCCCAGTATGCACAGGGAGAAGCAGAAGGTGAACTATTTGGTCTCTAACTTGTGCTGTTTTTCCCACTCCCTAGTGAAAAAGTCATAGTAGGAAGGAGTTGAACAAGCTCTCCCAAATAAGTCTAGAGAATAGTCTTCCTTTTGGCCAGAAACATTTATATGAAGAAAAATAAGTAAATTAATGGAAAAATTGAGGTCAGTGATAATAGATACTCTAGAAATGATCAACAAAATATAAAACCTCAATGAATTTGATTTGTATTTGGACTCACTAAAACAATCAAAATTTATCAATGTGTGTAAATCAAAACTTTTCTTTAAGATGTTACAAAATAATAATAGCAACAACATTAGAAATGATACAGAATTTCACTACACAAAGAAATATGGATTCTAAGTGTTTGTTGTATTGCATAATTTTGTCTTCAATTAGTTGTTTAGATTGATATATACATGCAAAATTGGAAAAAAAAAAGTTATAAAAAAGGAAGAAAACTTCAAGCATTAACTGCTCCCTTCAATAGACCAGCACAGATCACAGTAGTTATCCAAGCCACCGTGCATAAACAACAAATTTATTTTCTCATTTTTCTATTTTTGTTTTCTGAGACCCAATCTTCACTAGTAATCCAGATCTGTAGTCCAGATTGGCCTTAAACTCAGTAATCCTTCCTGCCTCAGATTCCTCAGCAATGGGAGTATAGATATGCATCCCCATCTCCAGTCTTTTGTTTTTTTGAAAGAAGGTCTCACTATGTAATTTGATCTGGCTTTGAAATCACTACTGTAGGCCAAGATGGCCTCAAACTCAGAACAATACTTCTCCCAGAACTTCCCAAAGTCTGGAATTACAGGCATATGCCACCAAAGCTGGCTTTTTACTCATATTTTTTGAGGCTGCTAAATCCAACTATGGAGACAAGCCAGTTAGTACTGGTGAAGGGTTCTTAGTAAATACAAACTGCTGCCTTCCCACAGTGTCTTTCACATGGCCTTTCCTAAGTACTTTCACAGGAGAAAGGGCTCTTTCCCTCCCTTCTCTCTGATTCCCCTCCCTCTTTCAGGTTAGGAACCTACTGTCATGAACTCATTTTTCCTGAATTATCTCCTGAAAGCTTCCAAATATGGTAACTTGGGAGGGTTAGGGCTTTAAAATATAGAAGGGTGAAGAACAATGTTGTCCTTGGAACACAGTGAAAATCTAGAATAATTTTGAAGGAATAGTTAGGTTATAAACATTCACCAAGTGTACAAATTATTTTAAATATTGTTTTTTACTACATACTTTTTATTAAAAAGAAATGACCTACAATGGAATCATGTGATTTATATTCATGTTCATTTTTGTAAGTGATTTAAACATCAAAAAGAATATAGGTATAAGAATTACAGTTAGCCCTGGTTAAAGTAAAACCAGTTTACATATATTGCCTGAAACTTCACCTTGTCTGTAAGAGTATTTGCTCAATTATTTTGGTGCACCTCATTCTCAACCTAAGTCCACATCAGAGTAGCCAATACACAAGGAATTTTTAATGAGCAAAGATAATTAAACTATTCAGAAACTACTGCTCCTACACACTATCACCTAACCATACCATCTTTAAGTTTATTACTAGTCTATAGTACTGGAATGGATAAAGTAGTCCAAAATTAAATAATCAACTATTATTATTAGCTTCCCCGTATGTTTCACTACAAGCTGCCCAAATGTGCAGAAAAATCTCATGCAACAAATAAGAGCAGAGACAGTTTGGCATAAAACATATTATTTTACCACTAAAGAAGTGGACAACTGAGACCAGGCATGGAAGAGGGTATGTCCTAGGAAAGGACATTCTCACTTCTGGTGACTTGGTTTTCCTCTGTGCTCACTAACGGGGATCCTTAAACTGAATGTGATCTATTCCTGTCATTCAGGAGCCACGCAAAGTAAATCACAGATGTAATGTGATCCAGCATTTCAAACAGTAAAGATGTTTCGCAGATGGGAGTAGGTATTAGTTTACAAAGGGATCTGGTAAGAAAAAATGGCACATTATGTCCACAGTAGAGGAAAATGTTAATTCTAAATGATAACTCATTCAAAACAAAATGAAAGCAAAAAGGCCTAGTTTACAGTGGACTAAAGCAACATTCTTTCTTCAAAACAGTGTAGCTCACAATCCCACTTCATTCTGAATTATCCTAATATAATGCCTCTGCTTCCCCCAGGCTGCAGTGTTGACCCTGCCCTACGGGATCTGCAGTTCTGCAAATGCTGCTGTCACTGTGTTTACCTGTCAGGCTGGGAGCTACCCGAGGGCAGAAACTGTATTAGTCATCATCACAGGTCCAGAATTCATCAGGCAGCTGCCACATAATCGGCCTGCCACTGGTATGGCACAAAGAAAGGTATAAATAGGTAACTCTCCAACTACTGTATAAAGGGGGAAAAATGCCTTTGCCTCTCTACCTCTTAACCAGCTTTCTGAACGTCAGTTTTAAAAGATAAAGTTGTTTGATACCAAGAACTGATTTTCAAGTTTTACTACAAAAGAAACTGATACAGCACAGTTCTAAAAAGCATTAAACAGCAAAATTTTATAAATGTAAATGATTCCACTGTGACGACAGCAAAGGCGCTAGCAGATGTGGCTTTGATAAAAATGCTGCATTTGCTATGTTTTAGGAGCAAAGAGTTTATACAGAATCATATACATATAAAAGATTTAACATTTATATAACTTTCAAACAAAAAAGCAACTTTTTTCTTCACAGAACGTCTTACATTTCTGGACACAAACACCATACTTTCACTTTAATACCTACAAATACATTTGGAATAAAATATTCTTTAAAGTGAACATTTGAAAAAGTAACTATGTAGTCATGTATGAAAACACCACAGTGAAACCTATTACTCTGTATAATTAATATGAAGTAATAAAAATTGTTGTTGAACTCTAATATTTGCTATACAAATAAAAAGATAATTAAAAACAAACATAACACAGGAGGAAGAAAATGCACTTCATGGTCCATCACTATTTTAATTGATGGATAATTCCATTCTACATATTCAGAGAAGAGAAATAACTAAGGATGCGACCAGAATCTATGCCTTGAGCCTTTGTTTTGTTTTTGTGATTTCAAATCCATCAAGTAAGACATATAGGTTTGCCTCATATTCTCACTATCTCAACAATTACACCTATTAATTTATTGTTCCTTTCTACCTTGGAAAATTTAAAAGAGGAAAAAAAAATAATAATGTAAAGGAAAGCATAATTACCAATTCTTTTTTTCAGCCACAGCTCTAGATGGACTTAACTCCTATGAAGACAAAAATAAACTCATGTTCTATGCATGCTGTTTTTGCATAGGCAACATCACACAGGTCTCAAATTTTAGGAAAGACTTTCTAGGATGATATTATATGAATAAAACTCACTGATTTATAAAAAATAGCTTTTACTTTGAAACAAATAAAGAGGTACAGGAGAGAAAAATAAGACCCTTCTTAAAAGACTAAGTTAGTGGTGAGACTTCAGATTTAGCCTCAAACAGGCACAACTTTAACACTCACGTAAATAGATGTCCTAGTCATGTGCTCGCTTCAGTAGCACACACTAAAACTTGCCAGTCAGTTGAAAGCAATGCTGTGGCCCTGCTTGGAGAACAAGCTAAGTAAGAAATTACCCAAACACTATTAGTGCAAATATTTCTTCTCACAGAATTACACAAAAGTACTGCATATTTATCCTAGCTGTACTGTTTATCTAAACACAGAATGGTTCTTCCTTTGTATCCCCCCCTTTTTTTTGTTTAGTACTGTCAAAGATGGGTATTCCATTGTCATTCAATTATTATAGGTGCTTGAATTCAGTGAAATAATCCAACACAGTGCAGCAGTCCACAATAATAGTGCATTATCTGAACAAGTTGTTGACTAGAGCTATCTGCAGCTCAGCTTATTATTATGGCCTTATTTTATATACCTCATTTTTATACTTTTCTGCTGGATGGCTAAGACTGAGATAAAGCAAAACCTATATAACAAAAAATGTAGCTTTTATACCTAATGAAGTCAGTCACGTCCTCTCAGGGTTTATCCTATAACCGTGTACATCACTCTATAGATCCTTTGTCAATGTGAGCCATGTGGATGAGGCACAACCATTGCTTGACCAGTTTGCTCTCTGTGGAAGCCTGAGAGAAAGCTTTCTCACCATGTGACTTTCCATAGGTACACTCTAGATCATCGATCACATTCCTCTGTGGCTCCATAATCTCCTTGATCAGAAAATTTGGCACACAAATGAGTTACATAATATTATAGTTCAGGTTCTCCTATGTCCTGAGTCTTCACTCACCTTGAAAGGCCAGGGCCAAAATGTTGGCTGACCTTACAGCCCTTCCCATTTCTCCAATTTTTCATCTGCTAACTTAGGTTGTTAGCTTCCCTCCAGAAGAGAAGCTGATCAGTACCCTGCAACATATGCGGTTCAGTTTACCCTATCTGACTAAATTTCTTTTAGTTGTTGTTATACCATTATATTTGTATTTCTTCTTGTGATTCCTTATACTAGGGAGACTATGATATTTGCACATGTGTATCCTGTCTGCCTCTTGTACTATGGATAACCACTAGGAAGAAAACAATGTAAAAAGAATTATTGAAACTGTACTATAATTCAGCTTTTTAAAAAAAGGTATAGTGCTACATTCTCTTAATTCATTGATTAGGGACATCTGCTCTAACAGTGTTTGTAAATAGAGTGTCATGTATGCACTTTGTACAATAAAAAGCCACTACAAAAACAATGTGCAATGCATTAATTGTTGAATCTGTCCTACTAATTTGATTTGAAACTGTCTCATTGCTATTTGTTCTTCAATAAAATAAAAAGTAAAGCCATATTAATATGCTGAGCTGTAAAAGGCTCAAGTCAACAACTTCAGACACTGCCAGTCTTATGGAAAACCCACTACTATTATAGACTACTGGACTATATTGGGATATTTTGCTGAATTCATGTTCCTACAGTATTTGAACGACAATGGAATGGCCTTTTCTGACAAAATTAACCAAAAAAGTAGGATAGAAATGAATGACCATTTTACATATGTACACTCAAAATAGTTAGAATATATATACAGCTCCATTCTCTTAATTCAATGAATAGAGAGGTTTGATCTAATAGTGTTTGAGACAGGATAGTATGTCTGCATCTTGTACAATGAATAACTCCTAAGAAAACAATATGCAATGTATTAATTATTGAAAATGTGCTAGTAATAAGCTGAGAAACTGTCATTGCTATACATATCTTAAAAAATAAAATTATCTTAAAAAATTAAAAGAAAAAGGACAATAAAATTCTTCACAGCTATATAACCAGCTGAGCAGTACTGAGCACATTGATCACTATCTTTATTAACTGCTTTGCTAACCATCTTATAATGTGACTGGCATTAACCCATAGTATTTACCTTCAAGAATCTCATAATGACAGACACTGTTACAATTAGCAAATACAGTAAAATGAAAATTACATTAGGAACATGATTAGGGGCTGGGGCAAAAAATGGCTGAAGAGTAGAAAAACAGGCTTTGCTGATAGAAGGGAAGGAGAGAGGCCAGCAAGCAGCCCAGATGAAACATGAGCAAATAGCTGAAGCATAAATGTTGGTAGTGGCTGTCCGTAGGACAGGCTGAAGACAGCAGTTGGAATCAGGGACACAAGTCACACTAGATCTCCAGAGTCAATGCAAGTTGTCCCAGTTCCTTATTGCTTGGGAAAGTATGTTTGCTGTTCATTCCACAAGGAGAGAAGAGGAGAAGCAGTCCTGAATCTATGCAAGTCGTACATTTATAGTTTCACATAATTTGAAATGAGGTGAAATGACTGTTACTTAACTGGATCAATACATCATGGGAGAAGCAAGGCTGCACAAGTTACCAACTCTAGACTGAAATACACCCAAAATCTCCATCCTACAATCTCAGGATGCTGCCCTTAGACCAAAAAGTTCTTAAGGGGCATGGGCTGGAAGGGCACAGTTGAGCCTTCTCCTGTTCAAGTTGTTACTGATATGCAAACATCTGAAGCCCAGGCTGATCCAAGGGAATCATTACCCGGTCCATGCACAGAAGCACCTGAAATTTTGAAGTAATTCTTTTCAGGAACTATGTTTTAGGAATGAAAAACTGAAACAAGAGCCAACAGAGGATTTTACTTAGGAAAATACATTCAAACAAGGAGCAATTAAAATTAATTTTCAAAAAAAGAAGTAATTTTTTTTCTTTCAAAAATTTCTTTTAAAGAGAATAAAAATTATACTTATAAATGATATAGAATGTCAAAAAAAAAAAAACCCCAAGATGATAGGAATTCAACAATGGTTTTTATATTGCATCTGGTTGTCTTCAAAGTAGCTGTTCAGATTACCAGATATAAGTATGTAAAAGAAAAGTCAAAAGAAAAGAAAAATAAGCATTAAAATCTAAAAAAGTATAAGAGATTTTGTGAAAGGGAAAGAAACTGCTCGATAGGAAAGGACAGTTGAGATGAGGACAAGAAAAGAATGAAGGGGATAGCTAAGATACTGTACTACTAAAAGAAAAGTCACTTTTAAAAAGCAGCAGCAGCAGCAATTTCACATAGAGTAGGGGCTGAGATCACTGTCACTTGCAATGAGCTGTCTGAGACACGTGAAGATTCAATTTCTTTTTTTTTTTCCATTTATTTTTATTTTATTAAAATACAAATGTCAATCAGACAGTTTCAAGACACCTTAACCATACAGAGTCGATGAATTAGTACATTGCAAACTGTTTTCAGAACGTTTTGGTATTGTACAAGGTGCATACATGAAATTATATTTACAGGTTTTTTTATAGCTGAATTATATCAAAGATTCAATAATT
>PVKA01024670.1:0-33930 GCA_004027165.1 Ctenomys sociabilis | reverse complement strand
TTTTTTTTTTTTTTTTTTTTTTTTTTTTTTTTTTTTTTTTTTTTTTTTTTTTTTTGTCTTTTTTGAGACAGGGTCTCACTGTGCAGTTCAGGCTGGCCTTAAGCTCACTTTGTAGCTCAGGCTGGTCTCGAACTCACAACAATCCTCCTGCCTCAGCCTCCCTAGTGCTGGAATTACAGGCATGCGCCACCACGCCCGGCGAAGACAGAATTTTTTTAAAACCATTCTCCCTTACCACCATCATCACCAATATTATCATTTCATCCAAGTTTTTCAACTTTCATTTCACTTACTATCAACTACCACAAGTTATTAATTTATTTCTGTATACTGCATGTTTGGTAGACTAGCTGATCAGTTTAAAACTATGGCTTCCACTTACCAGAGGAAATGATGAAGATTACAAGGTAAAGGACAGATATATAATTCAGTACTAGAATGCTTGCCTTTACCCTCAGCATGAATGAATAAATGAATGAATGAATGAATGAATGAATGAATGAATGGTTACAAAACAGATCATCAAGCCTCACAATATGATGGTTACTTTAAGACCCCAGCAGTGGATTCCTCTAGTTGTCTCCTGAACTTATTATTTCCTCACATTAACTCTCTCCTCACCCAACCCTATTCTTTTTAGTAAGTCCTCTGTTCTCTATTAACCTTTCTCTACTTGTTGGCAGGGGGTTTGTGTACGAGAGCCGGCACAACCTGCAGTTGAGGGGCTTGGTGGTGCTGCTGATCTCTAAAGCAGCTGGGCCCAACAGCACGGATACTGCGTGTCAGAACTATGACATGGTCAGTGGAATCTACTCATGGTAAGAAGATATTAGCCTGTGACATTGCTTCTCTCTTTGTCTCTGTCTGTCTGTCTGTCTGTCTGTCTGTCTGTCTGTCTGTCTGTCTGTCTGCCTGTCTCTCTCTCTCTCTCTCTCCCTCTTTGTGATACTAAGAATTGAACTCAGAACTCCAGCCCTGTCATTGCTGTCTGCATTGGTCTTTTACTATACAGTGGTCAGTGGGAATCACTGTTTAGTTCTTTATTACTTTTTGATTCCATGATAGGTGAAAAATATATGATAAATTTCCCCACATACATGTATCAAATACTTTCATTTCTACTTGGGCAAAGGACTGAATTGGAAGGAGCAGAGAAGGAGGGGTGAGGAGGTGATAAAGAAAAAAGAATTATTATGATGTATTATATACATGTACCAACTCTGTACAATAATGTGATCATTATGCACTATAAACATATATTGACCAAAAACTTAAATTTATAAGTATGTAAGTATATATTGCTCATTTTTGCTCTATATAAAATGAAGTTAAAATTTTCAGTTGTATTTTGTAAAAATCACTGCATATTTTTGGGGGATTTTTAATTAATTTTATTGAGAAAGAAATAGCAATGAGACAGTTTTGAAACAGATGAGTAGGACAGTTACAATAATACATTGCATATTGTTGTCTTTATAGTAGTTATTCAGAGTACATGATATCTTGTCTAAACAGTTTTAGTGTAAATCTTCTCATTGAACTAAGAGAAAATGTTTATCTATCCTATTTTGTATATACAGATATATATTTTTTTCACTTCAAAATGGACCTTCATTTATATATCCTATTTTTATTTAGTTTTGTCAAAGATGGGTGTTGCATTGCCATTCAAAAACTGTACATGTGTGAATTCAGCAAAATAATCCAATATAGTCCAATAGTCTATAGTAGTAGTGGGTTATCCGCAGAACAAGCAATGTCAGAAGTTGTTGACTTAAGCCTTTTACAGCTCAGCATACTAATATGGCTTTACTTTTTATGCCTCGTGCTTATACTTTTCTGCTGAATGGTTAAGACCAAGATAAAGCAAGACCTATATAGCAAGAAATATATCTTTTTTATCAGATAAGGTCAGTTAAGTCCCCTCAGGATTTACCCTGAGACCATATGTACAGCAGTTTGTAGCTCTTTTGTCAGTGTCAGCCATCTGGACGAGGCATGGCCATTGCTTGACCAATTTGATCTCTGTGAAAGCCCAAGAGAATCTTTTCTCTCCAGGTGACTCTCCTTAAGCCCACTATATACTGTTGATCCCTTTCCTCTGTGGCCCCATAATCTCCTTGAACAGAAAATTTGGGACCTCACTGAGTTACAGATGTTAGAGGACAGGTTCTCTTATGTCCTGAGTCCTCACTGACATTGAAGGGCTGGGACCAAAATATTGGCTGTCCTTGTAGCCCTTCGTTTTCTCTTTAATTTTTTGGTCTGCAAACTTCAGTTGTTAACCCTCCAGAAGAGAAGCTTAATATTATTACTGTATAACATAGGCGGTTGAGCTTAACATCTGTGTATCTGTCTGAATATCAAACATCTTAGACATAACATGGAATAGGTATTTTCCAACAATTGTTGATACACTAAACTTTAAGTCCCCATAGAATGTGAAAAAAACAGTGGTTAGATGCCACAAAGTAGGTGGCAGTGCCTTAACCATATGCGTGTTGTCAGGCCCAAGGCCTCTTATATCCTTGTCAAGGGGAGTGCTAACCTCTCCTTTCATACAACACTGCATATGTTTTTAGTAACAGTGCATCAGCAATACTTTTTAGTTCTAGCAGTATGCTTGACACTGGGTAGATAGAAGTGACAATGTACAAGTGGACCTTGGCATGTGAAATTATAATCACCCTAAAAACATGATGACGAGGAAGTTTTCCTCATAAAAAGAATGATTTCTAGAAATTTTGGTTTATGGCTAATCAACTTTTATTGATTTACTTGAAAAAGCAATCCATATTTTAATTTAATTTTATTTATTTTTGTCTTTTTTGAGACAGGGTCTCACTATGCAATTCAGGCTGGCCTTAAGCTCACTTTGTAGCTCAGGCTGGTCTCGAACTCACAACAATCCTCCTGCCTCAGCCTCCCTAGTGCTGGGATTACAGGCATGCACCAACACACCTGGCCCAATTTTTTTAGTTTTAAAGAGAAAAAATAAAAGTTTTAAAACAGGGTAATAGGAAAGTAACAATGGTTAACATATTGTGTATTGTAATATTTAATTTAGTTACTCAGAGTATAATATGTAGGCATTTAATTGTCCAAACATTGATAGCACAAACCTTTCTTTTCAATGAACTAAGAGAAATTAGCATATAACTATCTTAATCTTTTTGTATTTTTAGCAGTCTTATCTGTGCTTGTTTTTCTATAATATTTAGAGATGATGTTTGCTTGCCAGCTCTAACATCTAGTGATCTTTCCTCACTAACAAACAAACAAAGACAGTTACTGTCATGGCTCCGGTTTACTCCTTTACTCTCTGTTGTTCTGTAGACCTTCTGCCAACTGGTATTTCTGCCATACAAGTATTTTCACCTGAAAGGCTATCTTGGGATCTTTTTTTACATCCTGTAATTTATATTAGCTTTATTGTTTTTCTGTATTTTTAGAGAAGGGTCTACAGGGTGTTCAGGGTCTCACTACTAGATGAGACTCATAGTGATCCACCTGTTTACAGCCTCCCAAGAACTTGGATAACAGGAGCATGTCACCACGCCCAGTCCGAATTGACGTCTCAGCATTCCTCCTGGGGCCAACATGGCAGGTCTAGGGATCGAACCCCTGGCCCCTGTGTTGCTTGCATATACTTTTGGGTTACTAATCATTTTTCATGACAATTATCTTATTTGATCCTTGTAGTGCCATAGATGAGAGTTGTTATTTTACTCTTGGGACAACTGAGAGTCCAAAACCTTGAGACTTCTCAGGTGGTATAGCTAGCAAGTGGGGAAAGTTGAGGCTCTAACATGAAGCTCTTCTCTCTTTGAAATCTCATGTGTCTTTTCATCTTTCTGCATCTTCCAAAGAACTTATTTCTGTTGTAGATTTGACTAGCTAATCAGATTAATATCCCAACAAAATTTCTTCTTATAAGAATGTCTTTAAAAACATATCAATGGAAAGCAGCTTGGAAAATCTTTAGTACATATACACATTTCCCCAAAACCTATTGAATTAGAGCTCAAAATTTTACGATATAGATTTTATAGGAGACTTACGGTTAAGTTCAGTTGAGATTACTAAAGAAAATCCAGAGTGAATACTAATATTCCATTAGTCCCTGGATAGCAAATGAACCTAACCACATGTCTCTCTTACCAGTTAGGAATTCCATGATTTTTCAGCTTGCTGACTTTGGCCCTCTCTTGTCAATCATCTGTATGTAATTTGTAATTACACACACATAATGAATGTCAGCTGTATTTTATTTTAATAACCCTTGGAAAGTACTACTTGATATATGGTTGGTGTTTTATATTTATTTGTTGCCTAAGTAAATCATTCTAATTTTGTAGAAGTGATAGCCATTGCTAAAGTTAAAATTTGTCTTAAAAACTTATAGTTGGGAAATTTTTGCATTAATGTCCTATTTTTATGCAGCCATTCTACAATTCAGGAGTTAGTATCTGTATATGCTATATTATGATGTTCTTTTATATTTGTAATTTCTCACCTAACAAACAACTGTATTGCTATATTTGGTAGATGATCATTATAATTTGAGCAATGTGAATAAAAGAACTTTGGGAGTAGGTATATATTATGAATATAAAAACTTTCCAAATAGAGTAAGTAGGTTTATATTCAAATATGTAAAATCCACAAATACTTTTAGGGCATAAATCTGTTACATAGTTCCATGCTATTTTCTGTAATCAAATTTGATCTAGCAGTAAGTCATTGGTATGTTTGAGTGTCTTTCATGCTTCTTAATGTGAAAGGTCATTATATGTTATAGTACTTTGAGAAGTCATTAATTTATTTCTCTACGCTGCAGTCTTTTGTTTGGCCTCTGCTTCATTAATTGTTCAAGTATAACTCTTGCCTGAGGCTTGTACCTGAAATGCCTTAGTGAATTATTTAACATTTGAGAAAATAGTGATTTGGGAACTTTGTCATGCACCTCCATACTACTGGGATTTAGGTTGTTGGTGATGTTCTCTCATAAACCTGACTTTGATGTCAGTTAATGGGACCTGAGTAAGTTACCTAAGGGACCAAAACTGAGTGAGGTTATCTATTTCATTTGGCCTAAGGACATAATTGGTGCTGTGGGTATGTCTAGTGAACCTATCACATAATGGCCAAGAGAAGCAGAAGTTAGGTGAAAGTAAGAACTGCATTTGGAAAAACAGAAGAGATGCACTAAAAATATCTACCATAGATTCCAGCCAGTGCCCAGGCCCTGTGTGTAAGTGGGGCTTCCTGGGGATCTTTGGATCCTCATTCCAGCCAGCACCCAGGCCTGGCATGTGAGTGGGGCTGAATGGGGCCCTCCAGATCCTCATTTGAGCCAGCTTCCAGGCCTGGCATATATGTGGGACTGCCTGCTGGCCCGCTGGCCCCTCATTCGAGCCAGCACCCAGGCCAGGTGTGTGTGTGGAACTTCCTCCCTCAGACAGGCCCGGTGTGGAACCCTGCAGCAGAACTCCTTGCACGGAGGCTATAGGCAAGACCCACCCAGCTGATCCAGGAGCAGAACATCTTACCAGAGTGGCACAATGGGTTCACCTCCAAGGACTGCAGCAGGAAGAAGTGGAGCACAGCAATCAGACCCAAGCCACACCCATCTGGACAAGTTTGAACTCTGTAGATCCAGACCTGGTGCTAAGGTAATAACTGCACCAAATCTCTACCCCAAAAGTCAGAAGACAGTACTATATAAAATGACAAAGGGGCAAAATGCATTCTCAGGCTCTAAGCCACCCAGGGGACAATAGTATAGAAGAAATTGGAAATCACACACCTGAAATCTCTGAAATAATAGTGTCTGAAGTAAAGAAGCAACTGCAAAAAGGTATAGAGAAAATCATCAGAAATAATTCCTGAAGTGAAAAAAGAAATGATACCTATAATGAAAGAATTACTAAGTACTTCTAAAGTAGACACTGATAAAGAAAAAAAGAGAGAGGAGAATAGAAAAATTATGGAATCCTTGAATGAGCAATATAGGTAAGAAATAAAAGCATGAAGCAGATTCAAAGAGATATACAGGAAATTAAAATCTCAATCACAAACTGGCAAAACTGTTTGAATGAAAGTGAAAGTGAAAATAGACTTTCAAACCTTGAAGACACCATAGCAGCTAGTAAGAAAAGATCTCTTAAACAACTAGGATGCAGGAAAAAATAATTCAGCATCTGGAAGATAATGCAAAGATGAACAACCTAAGACTAACAGGCATCAATGAGAAAGAGAGTCAGTGCAAATGATATAAAAAGAATATGGGCAGAAGTAATAGCAGAAAACTTCCCAAATAAGGGGAAACAATCTGACATTCAGTAACTGAAGCATATAGAACTCCAAATAACATCAACTCAATTAAAACCACTCCCAGACTTATAATAATCAAGATCCCAGAAATTTAGCACAGGAACAGTGCTGCTACATTTAAAGGAAAACCCATCAAGATAACAGTAGATTTCTCTTCACAAATGATCAAGAGCATGGAGCAAAGTACTTCAAATCTTGCAAGAAAACAAATTCCAACCCAGACTGATATACCCTGCAAAACTCTCTTTCAAGTGTAATGGAGAAGTGAAATACTTCCATGGCAAAGAACAACTAAAGAATTTCATGACAACAAAGCCAACCCTACATAGACTACTAAAAGATTTTCTAGAGAGGGATCAAAATGACCACAACTTCATGAATGAGATTAGAAAGAACCCACCAAACAGGGCAAACAATTAAGCACAGGAGAAAAAGAACTATACAATAGCAGGTAAATAACATGTCAAATGTAAGTCAGTACATCTAAATTATAGCTATCAATGTAAATGGACTCAATTCACCAATTGAAAGAAATACTCTGGCAGAGTGGATTAGGAAGCATATTTCAACAATGTGCTGTGCAAGACTTCATCTATTAATTGGTTTATCTTGAAAGTTTTGTCCAACTGGTAATTTCAGTAGTTCTATGATTTGTGCTTCAGGAACACAGTTGTTTTCATGAATCATAAATAATGCTTTGTCCTGGTTTTATGGCTTATTGACTTAGAAATAAATTTTCCGCAAGATTAGAATTCAGTGTAAATGCTGCCAAAGTCTTTGTCAATTTGAATGTGGGAAATTCGATAAATCATGTACTAAAAAAAAGAAAGAAAAGGTATTCTATACTATACATCTTTGTTTTAGAATACATCTATAAAATAAACATGTGTACATTGTTCTCAAATTTTGTAATTATTTTAAAGAAAAAGTCATTTAAATCACATTCCCACTGTTAAGTGATAAATTCTCTTCTAGTCTAGAGAAGTATATAAGAAAACTAAGATATCTTATCAGTAAATATCGCTTTTTGTGTTATGTTCTAGATACTTCTTTAAAATAGATATTTAATTGATAGATTTTCATTTGTCCTTTGATCTGCTTCTTGATTTTGAATTTTTGTTTTTTTGTATTTATGTTTAGATTTGAATTTTGGTAATGTAGCTTTTACTATTTTTAATGTGAAAATATGTTCTCATATTTATCATTCTTCTGTTTTCAGCACTGCTATGGTCTGGAATTTCACACTTCTTGTTATTTGTTAAATCATAAAATCCTATGAGTAGGTTTCAGACCACTGTTCTTGATCCTTCATTTCATTTTTTAATTCAATGAGACTTTTGATATGTGTATATGTGACATGCACTACAATCTTTACTGTTCTCTTTGTCATCAACTGTATGAAAGTTATAAACAAAATACATTTTTATTTTATATAAAAACAAAATTAAATAATTAAAAATATCCACCGTAGCCAAGACTATGGACTTCAGATTTATTACATCAACCAGTCTTTAAAAAAAAAAGTGATTGTAAAACCAATGAAAACAGTAGTACTAAATTTACAAGTACCTTTACCCATAAATGGTAAAATTTGTACAACAATCCATCCTACTGGTGATAGAATGTGTATATATATATATATATATATATATATATATATACACACACATATATATATGATAAATCATTAACAGATTTATACAACAGATAATTTTAACAATAGACTTTTCGAATGTAATATAAGTGTTAAGTTTAAAGAAATGTGGATGAATGTTTTGACTAAAGGTTTACCTTTCTTAACAATTTTACAAGAACTGACTACAGACTGAATATATTTCCCTCTACCTTTATTCCTTGAAATTTCCCGATACCTGAACTGTAGTAGAAGGATCAAAGCAAATATAACAAACAATTTATTTGGTTCCTGAGTTACGTTTCCCAGCTTTCTTGGAGTTAGCTAGGTCATATTACTGAGATCTGGCCAATACAGCATGAGCAGACGTTGTATTTTCTATTGCCTAACTACAAAAATCTTGCATTTGTATTTCTCCTTAGGCAGATGATCTTGAAAGTGGCCCATTCAAGATGAAAGATGTTTATATTCCTAAATCGTTCTTGAAAGGGAACTACCTGTCCATCAGGATCATCTGTATCAATTTGATGTTTGACAGGGAAAGTCTTTTTGTTAAGCCACTTAAATTTTAGGTTTAAGCCAGGTGTGGTGGTACACTTCTAGCACTCTAGTACTTTAGGAAACTGAAACAGAAGGATCGCAAATTTAAGTCCAACCGGGGCAACTTACTGATTTAGAAAGACCTTGTGTCAATATTAAAAAAAAAAAAAGTCTGAGCTGGGTTAATCCCCACTAGGGCATTTAATCTCTTTAAGGAAATTTTATCTTATTATATCACTTAAGTACCCGGTCAATTTGGTAATCTTTGATTATTCCCACCTTTTTAACCTTTTACTTCTCATGCAGAGTAGGCATCCACTTTCAAGTTTTTTCAGGTCTCCCTTTCTTTCAGTCTATTTCTGCTCTCCAGTTCAGGTCTTTGTTACTTCACGTGTTGACTTTAATGATAGCTGTTTTTCTGGTCTCCTTGTCTTTACATGCTCTTCTTTCCAGTTTTCCTCTCAGGTCTTGCCTAACTGAACACCCTAAAGTCTGGCTTTGATTAATTATTAAATATTTATTAAGCATTTATCAGGTTCAGGCCAATTATTGCACCTGTGCCTATTGCAGGTTATGTAAGCAGAACATTGAAGGCATAGTGTTTGCCCGCAGTGGTCTTTTTTTTTTTTTTTTTTGGTAGAACCAGGAATTGAACTCAGGGCCCTATACTTGCCAGGCAAGTGCTTATTCCACTGAGCTATCTCCCCAGCCCTGCCCTCAGTGATCTTAGCATCAAGGCATGGAATGTACAAGTTTTTGACACCTGTAATACGATGCTACAGAATATAACCAGTTCTGTGAAGGAACTAAGGATAACAAGAGGCAAAAAAGAACTTTTTAATGGGCCTTTCAAAGGAGGCTTATAGGTGAACTTTGAAGATAATAGGAAGTCATCAGGCATAGGAAAACAGATGAGTGAAGTTTGGTTGTGTTCTAGGTGGAGGAGGCAAGGACCTGGCTGACCAAAGCTGTGGGAGGCTGAAGTACCTGCCTGTGCCCAGAGCAGTGTGCACTTTTTGATAGGCACTTAGTCCCACTGTTATATGAACATAAGAATTTGCGAAACCAATTAGCATTGATATGTGTGTAGGTACTAGAGATCAGATTGTGTCCTCCCCAGATTCATAACATTGAAGTCCTATGCCCTGGTGCTTCATTGTGTTACTTTATTTGACAGTAGATTTTTAGTAGAAATAATCAAGTTAAAATGAGGTCATTAGAGTAGGCCATAATGCAACATAACTAGAGTCCTCACTAAAAGGGGAACTTTGGAGACAGGCATATAAAAAGGGACAATGCCCCAAGACCTGAATATGGCCAGCCAAGAGGAGAAGCCTGGAACAGATTTTTTGCTCATAGGTCTAGAACTTGTATAATAAACAATAGAAATGAAGAGATGAGGTGGAAAAGAAGGGCGGGGGGCAGAGTGTGAGGGGCCTAAGGGATTGAGGCTGTGTCTTGGAGAAAGAGATGAAAACTATCCAAGAGGCACACAGACTTGCACCACAGACTCTGTGACTTGGTGTGTGCATTGAAGGGTAGTTTTATGATTTCACTGAGCAAGAACTGGGGGTAGTGATGAGAGCTAGAGCACTTGCCTTCACGTGTGCATGGCCTGGCCTCCATCCCCAGCCCTAAAAAGGAAAAAAAAGAACTAAATGAATGAATAAAGTAATGCATGGATCACATTAATGTATCTATGTTATAGAACATATTATTTCATGGGGAACAGTAAAGTATGCATTACATTAAAGTAATGCATAGATCACATTAGCATGTCTGTGCTGTAGAATATACTGTAGCATGGGGATGTTGCCACTTCCCCTTATTTGTAAGATGACTGTAACTGAGAGCCAAGAGACAGAGAACCAATTACTGAAGTAGTCTAGGCAAGAGTTGAGAGGAAGAATAGAGACCTGGAGGGGCTTGGAGTTGTCGCCAGGTACTTGGTGAAACATTCATGAACTCATATTCAAACTTACTATATGTTGTTGATTTCATGGCTTTTTCCTGCCAGCAATTCCCAGTCTGTTCCAGGGTTAAAAGTATACCTGGGTATTCAGTTGAACTAAAGATCCTATGGTCAAATAAACATGGATATTCTGGTTAAGAAGCAGAGTTAAAAATACTTCTTCATTTCAAAATTCTTAGGATGAATTGTGCACATATGGTACCCAGTATAAAGCTCTAAGAAGAGATACCCTTTCCAGTTGCTTGGCTGCAGAACCCTTTGTAACTGTTCAGCAGAACATCTTATAAAATGTTCCAAAGGTTTCGTAAATGATACTCTATTTTAAGATGACTGACTTTGAATTCCAACAGGAATTCTTTTTTTTTTTTTTCTTTTTATTTATTGGATACAGCATCTCACTACACATTTCAGACTTGTAACAATCCTCCTGTCTCTGACTCCCCAACGCTGGGATTACAGGTGTGCACCACCATGACCCATCTTGGGGCTGGCATGGTGCACCTTGGGTTTCAGGCCGTCACAGCATACAGTACCAGGAACCAAACTCAAGTCCTTGTGCCTGCCAGGCAGGCACGTAGACTACTGTGTTGTCTTCCTGTCCCCCAGTGGGAATTCTATGAAGCAAAAATATAATCTCACTAATGAAAAACCTGGGGCCTGGAAGAGTGAAGTAATTAAGGTCACATCAGAGCGACCAAATAGGGAAAGAAACATATATCTTCTTGGTTGAAAATTGCTTGCATTCAGATTCTTATTCTGTCACTAGTTATGTGACCCTAGACAAGTTAGGTAATGTCTCTATGCTCTGTGGGTGGATTAAAGAAGGTGAATATATAAAACCTTATACATAGAATGTGTTTAGCAGTTGTTGTCTCATCATTAAAAACTCCTACCATGCTGCTTTATGTCCTTTATCAGATTGATCATTTTTTAAGTGTAGCCACTTAGCTTTGTACATCTTTGTATTTCACCAGTGCCTTGGACAGAGTGTTCATGTAATCTTTACTTGGATGACTGCATCTTCAGTATAGCAGATATACATGAAAGCAAACATTTGAAGCACATTTCTCATAGTGAGACCCTGCCTCAAAAAGACAAAAAAAAAAAAAAAAAAAAAGCACATTTTTTACCTTTTAGACAAACCTTGTATTATGTAACATAATATGTAATGTGACATTTAAAGAAAGGAAAAGTAGCCTGGTGTGGTGGCACATGCCTGTAATCCACCTTGGACGCTGAGGCAGGAAGATCGCTGTGAGTTTGAAGCCAGCCTGGGCCACATAATGAGTTCAAGGACAGCCTGAAATACATAGCACGACCTGTCTCAAAAACAGAATAATAGCAACAAAAATCTTGTCCAATCTATTAAGTAGAGATGCCTGGATTGGGGGAGGGTGGACCAGAAAGAAAAAGTAAAGCCTGTCAAGAGCTCAGCAGACTAAGTGCCTGCTTTGGCAAGTGCAGGGACCAGGGTTTGATCCCCAGTCCAGCATGCACTGAGCCAGCAACAGAATCCAGGTGTGGTAGTGCATGCCTATAATCCCAGCCGTGGGGAGGCTGAAAACAGGAGGATTACCATGAGTCTGATCTGCATAGTGAGACCCTGTACCAAATACACAAATTAAAAATTTAACAAAAGAAAATAATGAAAGAAAATGTAGTGGAATAGCATGCATGCACGCACACACACACACACACACACACACACACACACACACACACACACACACACTAACATAACAAAAAAAGCCTGTGTATTATCCAGTCTGTAACTTCCATACTGGTATCTACAAGGCTTGAAGTTTCACAGATAGGCTTTACAGTGTTCTAGGCTTGTGTTACCCTCAGCTTCATTTCTTCTAACTAGCCAAGGGAGGAGAAGGCTATGTGCTCTGCCAGTGTGGAGCTGCTGTTCCCACTGCCATCAGAATTGCCATAGCACAACCACCTGGCATGCATCAGCCTGCAGTGCACACCTGCTGATTTTGGGGCATACTCAGTGAATTTAATCAAAGGTTGAATGTCAAGAGACAGGCATGTGTGCTGTTTTAGAGGAGTGCTGCCATTTCCCCTCATGTGTGTTGCTCCATCCCATCTCTGTTTCCTCTGGTTCAGACAGGAGAATCTGCAAGGATGAAAAGCTTGGAATTGAGTCAGTAGTAAACTGATGGTTCATATTTCTGCCTTTTAAGTGGCCTATTACCCAGGATACATAATAGGTACAAACTTTAAAGAATGTTGGTTATATTTGTAAAACGGGTACTTTCATCCTTTTCTGTGACTTCTAAGTAGTAGGTGAGCTGATGAATAGTTATGGGGGTGGCTCAGTGGTAGACTGCTTGCCCATAAGATCCTGGATTAGGGGCTGGGGAGATGGCTCAGTAGGATTAGTGCTTCCCTAGCAAGCGCAAGGGCCTGAGTTCAATCCCTGGTTCCGCCAAAAAAAGATCCTGGATTGATCCGAGTTCCACACACAGATTTTTTTTTTTAAAATAGTAACTTTCTGCATTTATTTCTAATACTGATAAAAGAAGACTGTGTCTCTATGTTGTCAGAAACATTGTTCAAAAGATCCTATTCTATCCACATTACCCCGGCATTCAGGATGCTTCTACCATACAGGTGGCATTCAGTGACATCATCATGGATAAATTATTGGGCATTTAATCTTGGAACAAGGAAGACCTTCCTAGAAAAACTCCCAAGCTCTGAAATTAGAAATGAAAAGATTACCACATTTGACTGCGTACATAGTAATTATCCAATGGAAAAAAATAAAGTCAAAAGACATATGCCAAAGTACAAAAATACTTTTAGTGTATATGGCCAAGGGCTAAATTGAAACTTACATATAAATGAGAAAGAAAAACATACAGCACAAGGACACAGAACAAGGGCATGAACTTACAGTTAGCTTAGGAATGCCATCCTGTTTTTTTGAGTGAGGACTCTTAAGAGTAATGTAAGTAATAGATTGTTTTCTGACAAAACAATGAAGCCCCATGATACCTTTACATTAGCTCTCTTAATTTATCTTCCATATTGAAATAGATATCATTAATCTCTTGGCAACTATTCTTAACTTAGTGTATTATTCAGTTGATTGATTAAGGTTAAATTAGCAGTACGTACACTAAGATAATCATTGGACTATACAATATTATCACAAAAATCACTGAACATAACTATAAGTCAAATCCAGAAAACATCTTAAAATCAAAATACTGAACCTAATGCTGCTATTTTCACACTGGTGAGATAGTTCAGCAGACTAAAGTGCCTGCGTAGGCAAGCACAGGGACCACAGTTTGATCCCCAGCACTGCATACCATGCCATCCCACCCCCAGGGCAGGCTGAACTGGCTACAAAAAAATATGGGTATCAATTGCTATTTTCTTTAAGTGAAAATTGATCAGACTTGGAGTTAGAGGAAATGATGGTAAGCTATTAAGAAGTTCTTGGGAAATGATTTTAGGAGAGGCAGAAAATATAAAAAGTTGTGAAACAACCTAGTTCATTTTTTGCTTGTGTTATAAGCCTTTAAATTTAAGCAGTTGGACGTGGTCTCCACTATAAATATTGTAGTTCATAATGTGTAATTTCAATGTGATATTAGTTAGCATTTGTTGGGTTTTAGGTATAGTAACAATAGGACATGACCTCTATTCCTTATCTTCACTCTACACATTAGAATTCATGCAGTACTTAAAAATGCTAAACAACACTAATAAACTATATTTCCTTTGGGAATTAAAAAAACTTTAAGAAATAAGAGTTAGCCAGGTGTGGTGACACAGGCCTGTAATCCCAGCATTTGAAAGACTGAAGCAGGAGGATTGTCCTGATTTTGAAGCCAGCCTAGGCCACACAGTGAGTTCAAGGTTAGCCTGCACTACGTAGTGAGACACTGTCTCAACAAAAAAGAAAGAAGAGGGGGAAAAAATGCAGCTTAAGTAGAAACACGTTATTTATTTAAGGGCTTTAATTAAACATGAAATGAATAATATTGAAAGACATCATTTAAAAACAGCTATAAAAGAGTTGTTTGAGATAACATGTAAATGCATAAAAGAGTGGAAAGATGCTCACTCATTGGGTAATAGTATTTGGTGAAAGTCGACATAGTGGGCTAGGGAGTAGAATAAACGCTTGCCTGACAAGCTCAAGGTCCTGAGTTCAATTCCTAGTGCCACGAAACAAAAAACAAACAAACAAAAAAAGAAAGTCGACATAGTGCTTTGGGGATAAGTGTAAAGGAATACTCAAAGGAGAGTTCATTTGTAATATTTTAGTGTTTTAATGAAAGAATTTGCTATCTCTTATAATTGAAATAATTTAAGAACTAGAAAAAGTTTATAAACTTGTAAAGCAGTTACAACATATCTTAGAGGTATCTTTTTTACTGTGAAAACCTGACAAATGAGTGCTTGCTGACAGTGATTTCCAGTCAGCGTTGAATAATTGAACTTAGTATGGCTCTTAAAAATGTCAAAAGATATCTCAGCTTTTTCAGAGAGATCACAGGAGAAGAAAGCACGTGCAGTCTGATGATATGTCCCTATTGGTTGTGTTCCATTTACAACAATAAAAATAAACTCCACATACAAATCTAGCAATATTATTAATTCATTACAACCAGTACTTATTTTCTTCATTAATGTTTTATTGTTATTTTCAACTTACACAGCATGCACAAATGCAGCAATTATATGTTGAGCAAGGGGAAGGCTCTTTATGTTCAACATACTGTATATCAGAAGTCATTACTTTATCAGAGCCTTCAGAAAAGCACAAAATAAGATCAGCCTCTTACAAAACAAGTATAATTAACTTCAAAAAGTAGGTGGGCTAAGCTGCTGATCTACTCAGCTGAGCTTACTGTATATAAATAACATGGTATAGATTAGCCTGCCTGACTAGATTACAGCAAAAACCAAACTTTATAAGTTGTTTTAATGGTCAACGTTTTTTTAAGAAATCTTCATCTTAAAGGAGACCTGTATGATGACTACTAGTAAGAGACCAAAGTCAAAGGCAATGCCCAGTATCTAATTCTACGTCTTGTTTCTAAGTAGTGCTTAATTCTTGACATTAGTAAAATGTTACTTGTATATGGTGAAAGAACTGTAGCCATTCAATATTTAATATGGTTTTTGCCCATAATTCCACTGATTTGAGAGACTGAGACAGGAGTAGAAGTTCAAGGCCATCTTGAACAGCATAGCAGGACCCTATTAAAACAAAAAAGATTTAATGGAAAAGTCTGCTCCATAGCATTAGGGCTTAATGCTGATCTTTTAAAATCAAACTCAGGTTACCTCCAGGGTAAGCAGTATATTGTAATCAAGGCACAGATAAAGGACCAGAAATCTATATTCTTGTGTCAGATCTATAACTAGTCATTTGACCATAGCCACATAACTTAATTGCTCTGAGCTTCCTCATCTAAAAATTTGTGGATGGAAACCGACTTATGGACTTTTTCTTGGTCTCCCCAGACACCATTTCCTTATGGGACCGAATGTGGTTCATGGTAGGACTCTACAACATTAAAATTAAACCTTTTATATTTGTAGGACATATTTCTTTTGCTGCACATTTCCTCTCACCAAGTAACTTTTGATCTGTTGTAGAATTTTCTTTGATACAGGAACAGTTGTTGAAAATGAACTTCTATCCTAAGCGGGTATTCTTTATAATGGACTTTCTTTATGAAGACTAATTTATATATATATATATATATATATATATATATATATATATATATATATGTCATTAGTACTGAAATCTCATTGTTTCAGATTATGGTTTAAAAACTATTACATTCATACCCATGGGAAGCACCATTGCTGGGCAATGCTTGGGTGATGCTACAACTTCTCCAATAAGTACAATTACTTACATACCCATTGTAAGTGATGATGTAAAAATTTTAAAGATTGTGTGTAAGAGAACCAACAGCTGAGACAGAAAACACGTTCTTTCCAAAGCCATAGTTAATCATTTGAACACCATCCAGGATAGCAGAAAACTGGCAGACTTTCCTTTACAGCAGGCTATGTAAAAATGTTTATAATTTACAGCTTATGACATGTAAATGACTGTGTTCCCAGTGAAAGAGAGTGAGAAAACATGGCTGTGACATTATTTAGTTCCCCTTTGTTATTTGTTTTCTAGCAACAAGAGACATACTGTACACTTAAATGTATTTCTGTGTTTAACTTTATATCATTTATTTTGAACCTTTAAAAAATAGGAATTTACTTTTTATCTTTGTAGATAGGCCAGCTCAATTTAATTTAACAAAACAGTAAGCTAGGGTAGGGTGGCACAAGGGTAGGGCACTTCTATAACATGCTCAAGGCCCTCTGTTTGATTACCACTGCCTCCACGACAACAGCCACAACAAACAATAAGCTGAAAATCAGAAATGTCAGGAAATAAAACAGACTAGTACTACATTATTAAGGTTCAATTTAGTTTACGGCTTCAACATTGCAAAATCTGTTTGTATTTCTGACATACTTGGAGTAATTTGTAGGCAACTGGCTGTTTCCAGAAGCAGCATATGCACACCTTTTTTTAATATATATTTGTCTTCAGTACTTCAGCTGAAAGTTAATCTTCCTCAGGAACAATTACAATGGTAGTAGTTGAGATAACTTGGAATTCTCTGTAAACTGTTGAATATGTTCACTCATTTTAAATCTTTCCTTAGCATTTTCTAATTTTACAGCTTCTCTTACTAGATTTATAAGGCCCCTAAAGTCAGGTACCACCCTTGCCATTCCTTATGTACTAAGTACACTCCTTCAATAAATATATGTACCTCACATCAGACTTTAGCAGATAAGTAGGTAACACTGGCTTCTAGAGGCCGCACCTTCTAAGCTGATCTTCAAGAGCTGGTATTTAAGAGTCTTTGTAGTTTTTTCCCTTGTAATTCTTCAACTCCATGCATGGTGGTGGTATGGGAGATCTAGTTAGTTTGTTTATACTTTCCTGAAGGTAAGAGAAGAAAAAAATTATATTTCAACATTTAGAACATTCAAAAAATGTTTAAGTGTTTTGTTCTTTTATATAGTTCAGGGTGGCCTCAAACTCATTGTGTAACCCAAGCTGGCCTTAAATTCATGGCAATCTTCCTGTCTCAGCCTCCCAGGTATTGGGATTATAGGCTGGTACCACCATGCCTGGCTTATTGAGTATATTTACATGTGAAATTTTGTGTGACAACTCATATGTTTTTGAAAAATAATGAATTACTCTTCAGGAAAATAAGAATTTTTATGTCAACATCAAGGGACTATCTTTTTTTTGTCATTGCCCCTTCAAAGAGATTTTTCTCTTTCAGTTTTTTTTTTGTTGTTGTTGTTTGTTTGTTTAAGTTAAAGATTCTTGGGAACTGGGGAGATAGCTCAGTGGAATAAGTGCTTCCCTGGCAAGCGCAAGGGCCTGGTTCAATTCCTGGTTCCACAAAAAAAAAAAAAAAAAAAAAAAAAGATTCTAAGAACCTGATAGTCATCCCATATTGTGTCAAAGTAAAAAAGCTGAGTGCAATTGCTTGTGTTTGTTTTCTCAGCTGCCACTGTTTGGGTAGGCAGAGCTATGCTGCTTCCCAGTGCCATGGAAGTGGGTAGGGGACCGAGTGGAGCATTGCTCTATTGACCTCTTCTGGCCTGCTCTTAGGGACAACACTGGTGTTTAGAGGACTTAATGCAGTGAAGGCTGCAGAATTCTAGAGAATTCTGTCTCATGAGAGAAGGTGACCAGTGAGATAGACTGTTATCAATTCCCAGTTCCTATATACTCAGGACTCCTTCTGCTATTCTCCCTCCTTTAAAGAAGTTTATTTATCAAACATTGTAATATAAAATGGTAACTGCTTTTCTGTTTTATTAGATGCATTTGTAACTGCCAGTCTAAGCATCTGATGACCATTAAACAACTATTTTATCCTACCAGTGAGCATAAAATTAAAGAAATTTCTATTAATGTGTTCCTTTTTCCAAGAGAGAATAATTTCCCTTAAGCATTTTGATTTTTGTTTTTTTGTTGTTGTTTTTTTTTTTTTTTTTTTTTTTTTGGCAGGACCGGGGATTGAACTCAGGCCCTTGTGCTTGCCAGGGAAGCACTTATTCCACTGAGCCATCTCCCTGGCCCCTCCCTTAAGCATTTTGAAAAGAGGAAAACAACTCATCTCTGTGGAGAATTCACTTAGTCTGAGAAATTTGTGAAGTTTTGAGTAGCCCAAACTGGAAATCACTGATCTAGACTGCATCAGTAATCAGAAGGTGTTCATTTGGGTGTGTTGGCTATAGAAATGGTGCTCATTACTAACTCAGTGATCATTACTGCTTTATTACTAAAATACTGATTCAGTATTTATTTTCAAACAATAAAACCTTGGGTCCTATTTAGAACTTAAAATTCATAATATGATCTCTACTATATGCCATGTACATCATGGTAAAGTCAAAATGACTTCAAGACATCATCAGCTACACTGGGACATAATGGCATTTACATTGTTTACAAAATCATTCTGTAACTATCTTATTACACCTTACTGTATCAAAAGAACTTAATTTTTTAAAAGTGAAGATAGACATGAATTAGACGTTAGCATGGTAAAAAAAAAACTAAATGGTTTCTGCTATATACAGTTCACAATTTTGTCAGTGTAAAGAGAAATGAATAAAAATCTTTATCTCATTTTCCAAGGTAAAGATTAAGAAGGATAACCATCAAAATTCAAATCTTAGTCATGGCATGTTGTTCAGTCAGATTTAAAATTATCATTAAATGAATAATATGTTGATCCACTCTGAAACATACTTGATCTGACCAAGAAATATACTCCTTAGTGTACCTTTTTAAAAAATTAAACTCTGGGGGCCAGGAGATACCTCAGTAGAAAAAGCACTTGCCTGGCAAGCGCAGGGTCCTCAGTTCAATCCCTGGAACCACAAAAATAAATAAATAAATAAATAAGCAAACCCTGAACTCTTAGAAATTTTTGTTGACTATTTCATAATACCTGTCAAATCCAGTTTTAAGATGTTTTCCTCTGAGTTGGGTAAACTTTTTTTTTTTTTATTTTGAGACAGGGTCTCACTATGCAGTTCAGGCTGGCCTTAAGCTCACTGTAGGCTGGTCTCGAACTCACAACAATCCTCCTGCCTCCACCTCCCGAGTGCTGGGATTACAGGCCTGGGCCACCACGCCTGGCTAAGTTGGGTAAACTTTTAAAAGACATTCCTTACAATTGTATGTTGTGGAGGTTAACGATCCCGCTTCAGCTGGCTATTTCTACTTCTCCACAGTCCTGTGTATTTCTCCCCCATGGTTGTCACTGGGTCCCTCTTGAGGTGTCACTCTTTTTCCTTACTGTGTCCTGGTTTCTGTCCAGGGCTTTCCTGATCTCCCTATGGGCTGCACCAGCATGGAGCTATTGTGGAGCTGTTGTTCCCTGGCTGCTCCGGATGATTCCTCAGAGCCTCTGGGAGGGTCAGACATGTGACTCACAACCAGTAATTGTTCATTAAGTGAAAGCAAGAGACCCTTGACTAGTCACTGTAATTGTAGTCTGTTAATAAGATACAGGAAGTATCTTTGGAATGTTGTCCTTCTAACGCTAGTGAATTTTAACCTTTTATTAACGTTAGTCCCACTAGGACTTTAGAATCTCTTCACAAGATTTTTTGTTACAATTGTTTTTCTTGCTGAACCCAGTATTTATTATTTAGAAGTATTCATTTTGATATTTGTAATTTACTTCACTGCCTTCCTGTCTAATTTTATCTGCAAATTATAATTTATTAAATATCAATAAATGTAGTTTTATCACAAAGATGAGAAACTAGATTGCCTTTTTAAGTAAATAAATATTTCTTTTCAGTAAGTGAGTTTATAACTAAATTGTGCACAAAGGCAGTATAAAAATGTTTAAAGATAAGTTTCTGCAAATGAGGCATTTCAAAGTATAGGTTGGGGCCTCATCATTAACTTTAATTTTGTAACTTTTGTCAGTTGATGTCACAACCTTAGTGTTACTTTTAAAATAGTTTTTTAAGGGGTATTTAATTAAGTAATGTGGTGTTTGCTTATTTCAAATTATGTGCCTTTGTTCCTGTCAAAGCCATACTAGCAGGGCATTGCTTTTCTTACCCCTTTTGTTAATATTCTGTGTTAGATAATGGTTTCTCAAATAATAGATTCCTAAGACCTTTGATCTACCATTACTATAACATAAAATGCAACTTAATTTTTTTTTCTGGACATAATGGTTTTAACCTTGTATACTAATTTAACTGTGCTTGTGGGGGCAGATCCTTAAATGAGACACAAATGAAGGAAAAATTGCTAATGCTGCCACTGTATATCTAATGAGCACTGTGTAATAAACCATAACCTCTTTGACATTTCTCTGGAAAGCAGCATGATTATTTTGGATGGCTGGCCCTTTGTGGATGGCTCATTACCGTCTGGCATAATATATATTGATAGAGACTGTAATTGTCAACTCCTATTTGACATACTGCCTCTAATAAATATGGCTTGCATCACTGGAGCCCACTAATGGCTATATGGGAAACTGTAATTAAAGGAAAGTTAAATTTTTAGGTTTAAAAAATTATATATATATATATATATATATATATATATATATATATATATATATGGAGAGAGAGACTCTAGAAGATTGTCTCCTATCTCATCCCCTTCCTCCCTAGCTTCTTGTCTAACAGAATTTAAAGCTTCCCCTAAGTATCGATGCTCTTTTATCAGTATAGAGGCCAACATGTGATAAGGTATGTGTGTGTGCACACATGCATGCACCTGTTTATGTATGTATGAGAGAGAAGAGGATGAAGCATCTCCTTGAAAAGAAGTAACAATATGAAAGGCTCCTTCATGTGTACGATCCACAAGACTGTTTTCTATAGCTCAGCCGAGCTAAAAGTATGGCTTTAAAATAATCAGTTGTGTCTTTTATTTATTTTTCCTATGGCTTTCTTTTAACTGTATTTTTTATTCTCATTTTAAAGCTCTTATGTTCTTTAATAGTAATAAAAATACCTAACAAACCAAATTACTATGCATTATAAATCATAAGGATATTAAAGTCACACAGAATATCTTATGCAATATTTGGACCCTACTTCATGTTGTAAAACAAATTTGGACCTAGTCGATTTATAATTTCTGAAAGCAGAAGCTGAAGAATATGTCTTTTGCCCAGTATATAATTATAATGTATTCCTGCACTCCTGGAAAAAATATATTCTTGGTTTATATACTATAATTTGTGATTTTTATAAGATGGAATCCTCAGCATAACATACAAAATTAGAAAATGAATACATATTTATATTTCCTAGAAAATCTTATGAAACATTAAGCAACTCTGAAGTTTCTCCTTAGAAGTGTGAAGTCTGATGTGGTTTTCAAGCTAAGAAAATGGAGGCCCAAGGAGGTAAAGAGTGATTTGGGGAGGACAAGGCTCTCTGCTCCACTCGTAGTTTTGAATACTGCTCCTACTCCAGATGCCTCAGTCTCTCTGAGCACTGTATACAGGACACTAAGAATGTAAGACTATACTGTATCCCTGGCAGAGCTGTGGTCAAGATCAGTTAAAACAAAAAAATAGGGGAAAAAAATCTGGAGATGAAGCATTTATGCAGTTTTTTTTGTTTGTTTTTTTTTTTTAAGTAAGGATCTATAGGATCCCACTACATAGATTGGACTAGTAGTGATCCGCCTGTGTTCAGCCTCCCAAATCTGTAGTACTTTTGGTACCCTGCAAGTAATCAGTGTTAATTTTCTTCCTGTTGCCTTTCATTCTCCCTCCTTTCTCTGACTGTATTTCTAATTTAATGTATTCTCCATTTTCTCAAAGGCCTCCTGTTCATGAAGCAAACTTTTTTTTTTTTCTTTGCGGAACCAGGGATTGAACTCAGGCCCTTGCACTTGCCAGGGAAGTGCTCATTCTACTGAGCCATCTCCCTGGCCCTATGAAGCAGACTTTTAATTCTTATAGGTAATAGTCACTAACACTTGCTAGCAGTTAAGCCCTCTTCTAATTTTCTAATATGGATTAACTCACTGAATCCTCACACCCACCCTGAGGTAGGCACCATTATCATCATCTCCATTTAATGGATAGGGACCACTGAAGCATGCAGAGGTGGCGTAACTTGCCCCAAACGACAGTAGTGGGGCCATAATATGAACCCATGCCGTCTAACTCCAGAGCACATTCTCTTAGCCACTAGCTTCTACCTCTACCGAGTTACCTTCTGTGCTATCTCATCCTCCCATATTCGTAAGAACAGAATGTGTAGTGTTGCCGTATGTCTTCCTCAGTGAGCTGAATTATCCTTAAGGGACAAATTTAGCATAGCTATCAAAGGTAGGGAAGGATTTCTGGAGAGATCTGGCAGACCATTGATCAGAGATGGACTATGCTGAAGGGTGCTAGAGCAAGGGGGAGCTGATTAATAACTGTGCCTATGCTAGATTTGGCCATAAATGCCACATGGTTGTGGTGCCCTGTATTCGCTGTGCCAGTTTCTCTGTGTGGGACATCACACCTACCTTTTCTTCATCTGAATGACTCTTACCAATCCCTTAAGATATATCTGTGCTCTCCTCTTCTCCAGGATACTTTCCCTGACCCAGAGGCTGAGATGTGTACTCTTGTTTGGGGGGTCTCCTAGCACATTGCGCATAAGTCTATACAAGAATTAGTCATGATAATAGTAATATGTATTTGTTACTATGTAACAGACTGAGCCAGGGCACTGTGCTGAAAACACTTTACATGCTGTCATGTTTATGTCTCCCAATAATCCTACAAGGTCGATAGTGATGGCAGTAAAGGAAAGTAAATCTTGGTGATGTTAAATAACTGAGACAAGAGCTGTAGCCAATATGTAGTAGGTCTGAACCCTAGACTGGTCTTTCTTACTCAAACGTATGCTCTTTAATAATTGTAGCTATGTGCTGTATTTTATTTATGCTCTCTGCTTTTATGTTTCTCATTATGAGATTATAAACTCTCTCAAGGACTGCACTGTAGTTTATGTATCTTTTGCTCCAGATCCTATCAAAATTATATTTTAGGAAATAAAAACAAGCAGAATACACATGAAAATGTGCTTATTTTTGCTAAATGTGCTTGAATTTTAGATGTTTCATATAAACATTTTTCATAAATCTCAGTGCGCTGAGGTTTAACAATTTCTTTTGGCTTATTATCAAACAATAAAAATCATATACAGATTTTTCTAGATAGCTATTATAGACTGAGTTGTGTGCCTCGAAATTTATACTTTGAGTCCCTACTCTTTTATAACTATACAGTAATACCTCAATTCACAAACATTTCTGTTCATGAACAGTTTGCCTTATTAATAGAAGCAGTTGATGAAATTGCGCTTCCCTTTGAGAACTCTGCTTCACAACGAACATTACCGGCCATCTTCCCTGCTCTGTCACGTAGTTGTGTCTTTGTCCAGTTGAGCTTGCAGCCACAGACAGACCTGTGCACCCTTGCTGTAAAGCTTTTAACACAATACTGTACAGTATTATTCAACTCAGCAGTAACCCCAAAGAAAGCACAGAGCAAACGTGTGGTAAAAACTGTGCAGAGCAGTAATGAAGGTGATGAGTGTATGCAGGGCATTAACGAGCTAAGTAAGCTGGTGCTCTCTCCCTTCATGCTGCACTGTATTTTGTTTCATATTCTTGTGTTTTAAAAATATTTTTGGTTCAGAACAAATTAACCTTTTTTACATTCCTATGGAACAGTTTGATTCACTTCATGACCAATTCAGTTCACAAGCAAAATCATGAAATGAATGACATTCGTGAACCGAAGTACCACTGCATTTGTACATGGAACCCTTACATAGGTATTTAAGGCTAAATAAGGTCATAAGAGTAAGGCCTTATCATATTGGGACTGCTGTTTTATATAAGAAGAGAAAAAGAATGCAGAGAGCTCTCCTTCACCCCCCAACCCACAGAACAGCCATGTGAACACACAGTGAGACTGGATGGTCTGTAAGCCAGGCAGAAAGTCCTTTCCAGAAAAAGAATTCTCTGGCACCTTGAACATAGAGTTTTAACCTCCAGAGTGGTGAGAAATCTCTGGGTAAGCTACCACATGTCGTTGTTGTTTTGTTATATTTAATGGGAGGCCGGAGTTTCTTACATTAGGATTTAACTCAAATGTTTGAAGAAATCCTCATGGTTGATCACTTAGTATAATAAATATCCAGCTATAGAGAATAACATGTAACAATTTGGTATGTCATTAATATAAGAATAATCAGTTGAGGGGCCAGAGAGATAGCTCAGCAGTCTAAGTGCCTGCCTGGCAAGAGCAAGGACCCAGTTTCAATCCCTGGTACCACATGCTGTGCTGGGTGTGGTGGTACACACCCCTAATACCAGCACTGGAGAGGCTGAGACTGGAGAGTCACTGCCAGTCTGAGCTGTGTAACAAAACCCTGTAACAAATAAATAAGTAGGGAGGGAGGGAGAGAGAGATTGATTGAAGAATCAGGTGAGAACTTTGTAGAAACACACAGAAAAATTAAATTGTGTGTCTTCGTCCAGTTGAGCTTGCAGCCACAGACAGACCTGTGCACCCTTGCTGTAAAGCTTTTAACACATCCAATACTGTACAGTATTATTCAACTCAGCAGTGACTCCAAAGAAAGCACAGAGCAAACGTGTGGTAAAAACTGTGCAGAGCTATGTTAAGGATCCTACCTGACAGCCACCTGCCCTTAGCCAAGATCAGCAGCCTTCCTTCCAGGGAGGCCCAGAAGCCCAGATCTCTGCTGTCAGGATTCCTGGCTCAGTCCTTTCCTATGGAGAAAAGCTTATGATAGGACAAGATCTGTACAATAGAAGGGCAGTTTAATTAGAAATCATCTAAATTATTACTTAAGGTCAAGAGAAGCTGAACAGAGGTCTTGCCGGTTAGCTCAGTTGTTTAACATTTATCTGTTAAGTGGGCTTACCAAGGTTGTCTGTATCATCTCTTTATTGTCTTTGTACATTCCTTTCTTCAGCATGAGAACAAAGACAAAGAGCTAAGTTAATTTCATTTTCTTCTCAAACTGTGTTAACCCTATGAGCCACTCTGATTAATAAGTAGACCTGTGTTTTAGACCATCGTGACACACTTATACTTGTGCCCAAAGTGTGCTTATGAAATTAGGTAGTATAGTAACTTGACTTCCTCATAAACTAACTGGTACTGAATATTCTTCTGTGATATCTAAGACCTAACTGTCAACTCGCATTTCTTTAGTTTAGGTAACCTTATTTAAGCAAAAGATAAAGTAAGAAGTCCATTAATTTTTCTGTCTCTGGATGAAAATGAATTTTTGGCAAGTAATATTCACTCAATAATTTTGTTCTTTTTAGTGTATCCAAATCATTTGTGGCTGTGGCCAGAAGGTAAAAGGTGTTCCTGTGCTTTTCTGTTCTTTTGTCCCTATTTATTTTCCTCAAGCCCTAGCTGATAAGAGACACCCAAGCCTTTGTCCTAAACCTATGTTCCACCTCTATTTCAGTTTCAGTCAGCTGGCTACAGCCCTTCTTCAACTATTTCATGACAGATGCCGACTCTTTTGTCTATCTGGCAGGGGCCGGGAGCCCTGTTGGGACCAGCAGCCGCTACTCACCTGGATTCACCAGAGCTGTAGTGACACCATGCATAGCATGGAGCAGGGACAGCAGCATCCTTGCATCAGTGATCCAAGTGCTTCCCATTTAAGGAGTGCCAGCTCTCCTGGCACCTTTTCCACAGGGCCTTCTTATGCTACCCAAAATCTTCAGGGACCATCATTATTTGTTTCTAGAACAATTACAAAGTGTGCTGTTCATTTTACACCCATATATTCTACAGGGTTTTTTTGTTAAGCCTTTTTATATCATTGTATCTCTAGCTAAACTTTGAACCCTCGGGGCCCAAACTATGTTCTCAACTGCTTTAAAAGAAAGAATACTTAGAAATTCTTTTTCTTTTTTTTTTTTTTTTTTTTTTGTTTGATGGTACCAGAGATTGAACTCAGGACCTTGCACTTGCCCCTGGCCCCCATACTTTGCTATATGTATTTTCTTTTTTTTTTGTTACCGGTCATCAAACTCACATCTTGTGCTTGCCAGATATGTACTGTGCCACTGAGCTATACCCCAGTCCTGATATATACTCTTTGATTAAACAAAACCATTTATTTGATATTTTGTATTTCTAGAGTCTGATATATAGTAAAAATGTATTTTCTCCATAAATTAAGTCAAAATTGGCAATTCAATGTAATCATGATACTTATTTATTTAATATATGTTTCAAGGTGAACATATTTTAGATTATAGTATATTAGAATAAAAAAAGAAACAAAGGCATCTGAAAATGCTTCTCAATTGCCTCAAAATAAAAAGATTTTTTGAAGAGTTAAAAAATGTAAATCTGAATTGAGCGTTCATTAAATGAGACTTGCTCTTTCCTTGTTATGTTATGCTGACTTGACTTCTAAATTGGTTTGTGAATACTGTAGTATCATCCCATCTCAGAAAGGCTTCAATCTGGTAGGGGGAACCACTCAGTTACTTGAGGCCTGTCTTAATTCTTACAGCTTTGTGGTTTTTAAAACTTACTTCAGACATACACACTTGAAAAGAGAGGAGTCATCAGTGTTCTAAAGATAATTACAATAAGCTAGGACTGGAGGGGGGTTGTTGGAACCAGAACTTTTTCATTGAAACCATGCTCCAATGCTATTTATTCATTTAATTGGTTTATTTATTGATTACTTTGTTTATGGAGACAGGGTCTCACTAAGTTGCACAGGTTGGTCTCAAAGTTGCAATTTTCTTTTGCCTCAGCTGCTGAGAGTGCAAAAGTTCTGATTAGCTTAAAATGAGTGGGCTTGCTTGGAAGAAAGTCTTAAGAATTCAGAGTCATGAGAGGAAGCTGGTTATCTTTAAAGAAATCATACTGTGGACCCATAAATTAACTAAAGTAGTGAATAGGAAAGACAATAATGGTATCACAGTGCCAAGATGATTATATGTGGAAATAGATGAAACTGTGAAAGGCAACACAAAATGCGCAAGAAGTGGGATGAGGTCAGATTACTTGGAAAATTATAGACATTGCACAGTTTGATTAGAATAAGCATAATACAGTCTGCTGCACACCCAGCTGCCTATTTACCAAAAAAAATCTGTGGAGTAGACATTTCCATCTATGTGCTGGAAATGTATTAGATGAGCTTCAAGTTCTCCATTTAATTACTTGAATCCAAACCTTTTAAACCTTTGTGTGGTATTTTCATTAAAAATATGAGTAGAATGTTTGCTAACTGAATGGGTAGTTATATCCCTTTACGAAGTTGGTGCATTTTTCTAGGAGAATGAGGGACCTTTTTGGATATCTTTGTTTTGCTTTATTATCTTGTATCCTTACCATTCTTTAATGTGTTTCTATGATGTAAAGGCATAACTGAATGCATCACAGGTACATAGGAAGTACGAGATCGACAGAACTGAGGGCATATTTGGGCATCCTTCTGAAGTACGTAAGTGCATTTTAATAGTTTTTCTGTGGAACATGTAAGTTCTCAAACTGTGTGCACCTTAACAAGCTATGTTACCTGCCTTTCCCCAAACAGGAAGTAAGCACTGTAGATCCAAAATGCCAGAATCAGAAATCATGATCAGACACAGGAAAAGAGAAATACAACTCTGGGAAATAAGGTGCAATTGAAAGTAATGTGGTCTTAGAGATCCTTATAAAAATAAGATATTGGGCCAGACATCAGTGATCCAAGTGCCCCCCTAGCACTTCAGGAGGCCAAGACAGACAAGAGGATCACAAGTTCAAGTCCTACCTGAGGAACTGTTATGGTTTTTGTCTAGCTGTCCCCCCAAAGCCTCATATGGTGATGAGGTGGTAGCCTAGAGGTTGTGATCAATCACTGACCCAGTGCTGGGACTATGGGTGTGTGCACTACACCCAGGGTAGGGAGGACAGCCTAAATACAATGTGAGGGAGGGTTCTCTTGCTGTTTTGCTGTTTTCTGCCACCATGAACTCACCATGTGCCACCCTGCCTCTGAACCAGCCAGGTATGGACTAAAACCTCCACAAACTGAGCTAAATAAACCTTTTCTTCCTTAATTTTGGGTGGCAGATATTTTGTCCCAGCAATAACAGAAAAGTAACCAAAACAGGAACTAAACAAGACCCTGTCTCAAAATTTAAATAAACAAATAGGGCTAGGGATACAGCTTAGTGCAAAGGTTATGAGTTCAGTCCCTAGTACTAGACAAAAAAAAGATTCAGTATGTGGTGACACAATAATCTCAAGTACAGTAAATCACTTAAGCAAGTTATGGTACCATATGTATAGTACACATTTTCACAGGAAAATGTATAGCATTTCCTATGTTTGTAAGCATATATTGAAAACAACAGAAGTCTAAAAGAAAACATGCTAAATTATAAAGGAGGTAATTTCTGGGGAAAGGAACAGGATAAAAGGATGATAACTCTAGTAGGACCCAGAGATAGATCTATGTCTCTGTTCAAAGAAGTATGATAAAGGAAAAAAAATGTTACAAGACTGTTCTGCTACAAGGCTGTATATGGTTAGATTTCTAAATTTCTGTGTAAATAATATGTATATAGTACTATTTTTAAAAAATTTTATCCTCATATTCTGTAAGAACTTAAAATTTGATACATCAGTACTTGACGGAAAATATCTGTTCCGCGTTATACCTAAGATGTTTGATAGTTAGACAGATAGTTAGGGTAAACCAAATTGCATATATTGCAGGGTAATAATCAGCTTCTCTTCTAGATGATTAATAGCCTACGTTTGCAGATCAAAAATTGGAGAAATGGAAGGGCTGCAAGGCCAGCTAACATTTTGGCTCTAGCCTTTCAAGGTCAGTGAAAACTCAGGACATATGAGAACCTGTACTGTAACATCATGGAACTCAGTTATGCCCCAAATTTTCTGATCAAGGAGATTATAGAGCCACAGAGGAATGGGATCAATGATGGATAGTGTGCCTAAGGAGAGTCACATGGAGAGAAAACTTTCTCTCAGGCTTTCACAGAGAGCAAATTGGTCAAGCAATGGCTGTGACTCATCCACATGGCTGACACTGACAAAGGATCTACAAAGTGAGGTATAGGATAAACCCTGGACTTAACTGACCTTATCAGATACAAAAGTTCCATTTCTTGTTATATAGGTCTTGCCTTTTCTTGGTCTTAACCATCCAGCAGAAAAGTATAATAATGAAGTAAATAAAGTAAAGCCATAATAATATGCTGAGCTGTAAATGGCTCTAGTCAGCGACTTCTGTGGATAACCCACTACTATTGTGGACTGCTGGACTGCGTTGAAGTGTTTGGCTGAATTCAAGCACCTATAATAATTGAATGCCAATAGAATACCCATCTCTGCCAGGACTAAACAAAGAAAAGGGGATACAAAGGAAGGACCATTTTGTATTTATATATACAGAACAGTTAGGATAAATATGCAGCTACTTTTGTGTAATTCTATGAGAAGAAAGATTTGTACTTATAGTGTTTGGACAGGATATCCTGTTTGCTTTTTGTACTATGGATAACCACTAGGAAGATAACAGTGTAAAAAGTATTAATTATTGGACTGTGCTGTAAGTCAGCTTAAAAAAAAAAAAAGATAGGTATACAGCTACATTGTCTTAATGAATAGAGGGATCTGCTCTAATAGTGTTTGTAAATAGAATATCATGTCTGCACCTTGTACAGAATCACTAAGCAAACAATAGGCGGTGTATTAATTATTGAATCTGTTCAACTAATTTGATTTGAAACTGTCTTATTGCTATTTGTTCTTCAATAAGATTATGAAAAAAAATAAGTATGATATAATTTAAAATTTGCTAGTAACCATACTAAAAGTTAAAAGGGAAACAAGTGAAATTATTTTAATACTTTCTTTAAACTAACTTAAAATTTTTTTCCAACCTATAAACAAATAAAGCATTTATTGTTAACATTTCAATTTTTTCTGGACTATCTTACACTTACTAAATGTTTAAAATTTTTCTTTGAGAGTCTCACTGTGTAGCTTAGGTTGGCTTTGAACTCAGTGTGTAGCCCAGACTGGTCTCAAACTTAGGACAGTCCTTCTTCAGCCTCCCTAGTGCTAGGATTTCAGGCATGTACCACCGTGCTTGGACAGGCATCTGAACTTAGACTAGCCCTGACTTTTAACTGCTTAGTAGTTATTTGAAGTTAGTACCTATCATAATAAGCAGCTTAGCTCTGTATGCTTTATATTGTTTTAATTTATTACAGGGAGTATGCTCTCAGTTGACTTGTATGATACATTTTTAAGTAAATTGTTCAATAGATATGGTATCTTTACACCTGAATTTTAATTTCATCTTTTAATCTTCTAACTCTTCTATGAAAAACAAATTTAAATAACATACTTTTATCCTTGAAAAACCTTTCATGGCTTTTCATTCCAGTGGATACATATTAAGTTCATATTGGAATTTAATAAAGTGGGGCTGGGGAGATAGCTCAGTAGAATAAGTGCTTGCCTGGGAAGCACAAGGGCTTGAGTTCAATCCCTGGTTCTGCCAAGAAAAAAAGAATTTAATAAAATGATAGAGTTTTTAAAAATGAATGATAAGTATTTACAGCACATAAATTGTCTGAGTGAGCACATAATTGTCTGCAAATTTGAGGCCAGCATGGGCTACATACTGAGTTGAAAGCTAGCCTGAACTATACAGGGAGACTGTCTCAAAAAAAAAAAGGAAGTTGTAATTCATAGACTTTTTTTTTTGTGGCTTTATGTGTATTATTCCTTCTTTCCTGGCTTGATTGTGGCAGCTCTTTGAATATTTTTGTTGTGGTGGTTGTATGGATATAAATTTTAAAAATATAGCTAAATAAATATGAACCTAAGGATTATGTGGTGTGTGCAGGCAGTATAATCGTATAGTGAAAAGATAATTAAGTGATTAAACAAAATTTGCTTTCAGAACAGCTTTTCTGAAAGTTTTATGTGGCTACCTGAAATGCTGAAAACATTCTGCATGCATTTAAAAAATATCTGATAAGGGTTAGGGAGATGGCTCAGTGGAATAAGCACTTCCCTGGCAAGCGCAAGGGCGTGAGTTCAATCCCTGATTCTGCCAAAAAAATAAATAAATAAAGATAGTATAAAAAAATAAAAATATCTGACAGTTTGTTTTAAAAAGCCAAGCATTATTCTCAGGCTCATAATAGATCTATTGTTTTTTTTTTTGTTTGTTTGTTTTTTTTTTTTTGTCTTTTTGAGACAGGGTCTCACTATGCAGTTCAGGCTGGCCTTGAGCTCACTTTGTAGCTCAGGGTGGTCTCGAACTCACAACAATCCTCCTGTCTCAGCCTCCCGAGTGCTGGGATTATAGATCTATTGTTAATATTTGGCTTTGAAGAGCATATCTATTGTGTGACATTTTACTATTTGTCGTTTTTTTTTAGTAAAAATATATAGATATTTGTTTTATATTGTATTTATAATCAATATTACTAACAATTCCCAAAAAGAAAACAAAAATCAAATAGCCTAGAGTGACTTTACATGGACTTGATTTTTTTAGAGTAATAAAAATGTCCTAAATTTAGATTGCATTGATGGTTGCGCAGCTCTGTAAATGCTGGATGGTGTAGGTTTCGCTTTGCAGTTCTGGGGATCAAACCCAGGCCTCATGCAAGCAAGACAGACTCACTACCTTGGGTCTGTATCCTCAGCCCAACTCTGGAGATACTCTCAAATTAATATGCTTAAAAACAGGTGGCATTTGTGATACATAGGTTATGTCTCATTAGAGCTGTTTTGTTTTTTAAAGAAATAACCTCAATGACTGTACTCACTAATTTTATAGCCATTCTATAACTTAAAAATAATTATTTCAACATGGTAACATGAGTATTCTGTAAGATCTGATTATTTAAAATGCATTTAGGAATGTTATTTGAATTTAAATCTTAATTCCATTTCATGTTTAGAGTGTGTGCCCTTCCCTCTCCTGGATAATATTTCCTAGCGGCTGCCTGACCTTATTTCCTCCCTGTGGATGTAATTACCAGGAGTTTCCTGTCGGGAAATTGATGACTACATGGTATTCCCGTCCCACTGCAAACTGTTGTAAAACATACACAGATATACCTATGTACATGAGTAAACATATATGTGCATATGCAGGTGTATCTCTGTGTGTATACTCACTGGGTATATAGTTGTTGTTGTTTTTCTACCTTTACTATTCTGAGAACCTGGTGTAATAAAGATAATGAGAAGCCTGTGCTGAGTATAAAAATCACTGTGGTTTTCTCTCCCTTACATGCTTAGCTTTAAATCATTTTTTTAATTTTTTATTTTGTTTTGTTTTTAAAGGCATATTTTGAATCTAACTTCAAAACTCAAAAAGGTTCTAAAGAGTTCTTTTTCTCTTCCTTTCCTTTATTTGGTACTTGTTGCTTATTAGTCTGTTTTCTGTACATGTGTATCCATTTCATTTTATTGCAGTTCAGATCACATAGTGTGTGTCACTTGTAAAACCTAGATCTTCTGAATTTCAAGCTCCTTCACCAGTGTATGTAGGTGTATCTGTGTATGTACATAAAAGTATGTCTGAGTTTATGTGTCTCTTTTCATTGTCTTTCTCTTACTTTCTGCTGTTTCTCAGTAGAAGTTATGTACACTATATATCCTGCTTTTGTGCTATCCTATTTTTTTCTCATATTTTCTTTTACTTCATACTAATTTCATTAGGGTTTCTTCAATTACAGTGTATGTTTTTATCAATTTTATCCCTTCCTGAGCCTTTAATACACCCCACTTGTAGAAATATTGTTTATATATGCTTTCCTGATTTGGGGGGGAAACATCTTATAAAAGGAAGATATTTTATATATGTCTTAAAAGCTTTTAAGTGAAAATTTTGGACAAAAAAAAAAGTATTAAGTTTCCCCATATCTATATTCTTTCTGTCTCAATATTTTAGTTTCCAAGTTGGTGAAATAGAAGAGACCTATATTCACAAGTCAGACCTGCTCTGCTAGTCACTTTGGAGTGATATTAGACAAATAACTTCACCCTCTCTAAGCTTGTGTTATCTCCAGTTAAAGTTTCTGGGATACCTTCTTTACCCGGTTGTCCGGCGCCGCTCCCGTCCCGCGGAAGAAGACACTCAGACACTCAGCAACGGGTTCAGCAAGCCTTTATCGAGTGGGATGCAAGCCTCTACATGCGTCCGCTACCCGCGGCTCCTACCGTGCAAGCATGGCGGATCTCGTGATACAGCAAGCTATATAGATTTCACAAACCAATCATAATTATATACGTGGCCGATT